>JALPQI010004639.1:0-58213 GCA_025490895.1 Thaumatotibia leucotreta
AGACTCGACCAAAATCTGCCTCACTTCTTCTGTTAGATAATTACGAATACCATATAAAATTTTTAACCTAAAAAAAGCATTTCTTATTTTTTGTATTTATGTGATCATTATATCGCATATCGCTATCCATAATCAATCCAAGATTCTTGGCCGAATCTACTCTGTCAATAGTTTTACCGTTAATAACCACCTTAGGATTAAGACTAATTGTTAGATTACGCTGTATTTTAGAACCGAATATAAGGTATTTTGATTTTGTGGGGTTAAGAACTAGGTTATTGTAATACGCCCCATTTGTAAATTACATCTAGATCCTCATTAATTTTTTTTTACAGCATTTTCTGTGTCTTGCGGGTCAAAAGAAAAATATACTTGGGTATCATCGGCGTATAGGTGAATACTACAGTACTTGAGTAGTTTGCTAAGGTCAGCAGTATACATAGCAAACAACAACGGGCTGAGAATCGAACCCTGAGGTGTACCTCTTTTAACCAATTCAACAGACGATCGTAACTCATTTCCCTGATCATTTTCAGTAAGAACATATTGTTTACGGTCTGTTAAATATGATAGAAACCATTTCCGTGCTTGCAATGACAATCCGTAATAGGCCATTTTTGCTACTAATAATTCCTTGCTAACACAGTCAAAAGCCCGTGAAAAATCAAGTAAAATTAATATACTGCATTTACCCTTGTCAGTAGCTGATATTATGTCGTCTGTCACATGAGTTAACGCGGTAGTCGTACTGTATCCGCTGCGGAACCCGGATTGAATGGTTGGTAACATTTTATTAAGTTCTACGTAGCCAGTTAGCTGAGAGCAAACCAGTCTTTCGAGAATCTTTGACATGGTCGGCAGAATACTTATCGGCCTTAAGTCTTTACAGGTTTCTACAGAGGTACTCTTTGGTAGACATTTAACTCTGGCCAGCTTCCATGTGTCTGGGAATGTACTTGAGGAAATTGACTTATTTAATATAGCCGCAATTATAGGCAGTGTATACGGCAAAGTCATACGAATCATATCTATCGTAATTCATGTCATGGCCACAGGCATTCGTTTTTATGTTACGAATTATTTTTGAAATTTGAGCCACGTTACATTCACGAATTTGAAATGTGGTGTCTCCAAATCTGTTTTTAATAAAAATAACTGTAAGTATCCGGATCAATATGGCCGTCACCTGGTATATCTAAAAAGGAATCGTTAATTTTACAGGGGTCGTTTAGATGTTCAGGTATTTGGATTACGTTTCCACTACCAAACGCCGAAGAACGTTTAAGATTGTCCCACATTTTAGCTGGGGAGCTTAGATTATTGTTAACATAATAAGTAAAATAAGCCATTTTTTTCTCGTTTAATTGCACCTTTAACATATTTACGTAATTCTTTATAATAAACCATATGCGAGTCAATTTTGGTCGAATTAGCTTTTACAAGTGCTTTGTTTCGCAAATTTATCATAAGCCTAATATTGTCGGTTAACCATGGATGTGGTTTTTCATTCACGCGAACTCGTCTTACCGGCGCAATGCTTATCAAACAATATGTTCAATAAATTTTCGAATCGTTTTACCATTTCATTAACATTTTCGACCAACAAAACATCTGACCAAGGTATAGTAATGAGATCATTTTTAAATTCCGCTTCATTTATCCTATTTAGAGATCTGTAAGTGACAACGCGCGGCGCCTGCTTTGGTTTCTTAATAAGAAATTCAGAAGTAACCATAGCATGATCGCTTAGAGATGGATTGTGGTGAATACTTATCTGTTTACATAACTCAGGTGTATCTGTCAAAATTAAATCTAAGAGAGTTGCAGAGTGATCCGTTATACGCGTGGCTCCCTGAACCAGTTGTTTGAGGTTCTGTTGTCCTAAGAATGTTAACAATTCAGGGCCATGATTTATATCTGGCTGCAGAAGATCAACATTAAAGTCAGTTAGTACAAACACATGATTACAATAGACGAAAGCACTTACCGACTCACTCAGAGCGTCTATAGCCTTATCCACTGCCACGGACTCTGGTCTATAGGCGGTGCCCACAGCCAAGCGCAATCCTCCGACCATGGTAACTTCAAGCCACATTTGCTCGAGCGTCGAGATAGGATGGTCGCGCACGCGCACGCGCAGCCCGCGCCGCACGTAGAACCCCACCCCGCCGCCGCGGCTTGGACCTGCGCGGGGGTCTATGCTTGAATACGTAACCCGGAACTGCAGGCGCACATTTTTCTTCGCCTTTTTTCAACCAGGTCTCGTTAAGAGCTAATATATCCGGTTTATAACTTTCCATTGCATACAGTAATTCGTCTTTACCCGTATTTAGTGACCTCACGTTTAATAGTCCCAATAACAAATGTGAGTTACGTTTATTTGATACGCCTATAAAAATAAAAGGTACTTACGTCTGAAGGTAAATTATTAATACGGTGGTCATCAGTGCTAATACTAATTATTAATGAATAAATATCAATTTGGTAGTAGTCTTTGAAAGGTATTCTCCCATGCAAACCATACACTAAAATATATATTGAAAATACCGTAGAACATAACGGATTCAAATTAAGAGCTAAATAAATGAGTCACAATCGAGAACTACTTTGCTGATCGTGTGGTGAGAGAGCAATGTCGTGTATTTCGCCTTGAAATATACCTTCTATATCTTTGTCTGAACGTAGTGTGTATATCTGAGAACCCTCGGTTTTTCTAGCATATATTTTACCGAATTTCGTCCAGACATACCGCCAACTTAGACGTCTCGCCTCTTCTTTGGCCTTTTTGAAAAGCCTGCGGTTTTCTTTCGTCAATCTTTCATTAATATAAATCGGCGTAGATTTCCCGGACAGAGATAAGTCAGCTGTAGTTACGTTGCGACGAATGCGCGCCGCGCGCAGCAGGCGCTCCTTAACGGCGCGGCGCGTCGTGCGCACCACCAGAGGGCGCGGCGGCGCCGGGGGGCCTCCGCTCACCACCAGGCGACGCGACCCGACGCGGTACGCCTCCACGATGTCGGTCTCTGTACAAGATGTTCCCAATGTTGTAGCGAGGATACTTATTATGTTGTAGACGTTTTCATTATTCGATTCCGGTATATTGACAATCTCAAAATCATTTATAAGCATGCTTTGGTCCTTGTCATTCAAATCGTGCTTCAATTTCTCAAATTCCACCTCAGTATGCAACGCGGCCTGTGATTGCGAGTTTAAACGGTCACGTAGCTCTGTGACCGTAGCTTTCAAGTTTGTATTTTCTGCCTTGAACTCCTCCAATGATTTAATTCTTTCCTCACAATCACTTATCTGATTCGTCATGCTGTCCAGTCGCTGATTACAGAGGTTCAGTGAAGACAGAGCCTCCGCAATCTGCGATTTCAATGAAGATACGTCACTCCGTAGGTTCCTTATTTCTAAAGTTAATTCCGCAATTTCTGAGGTACCTGACCTGTCGCCCGCCGGTACTTGTATCACTTTTTTGGATTCAGGAGCAATGTTGGTCAGTACCTGAGCTCGCACCGGTGTGGACGAATTATCGCCTCCTCGTTTTGTGGCAGCTTGGCAGTCCGGGCATATCCAATTTGTTAATTGCTCCGGGTTAAGGTTGCTCGAAGTAATACAGAGGTCACAGTAAGATTTCCCACAGGCGGCTTGTTTACAGGTCATAAAGCTGTTCTCAGAGCTTTTTGAGATATTGTTGTGGCATCCAGAACACGATTTTACACTCCTAGTTGATCTTAGCGATTTCATATTTAAACAATTTTATATTCGCAATATGTAAACAACTGACTGATCCGGTACCACGAGATCGATGAGCGAGCACGCGTACGATAACTTTGTTCCCGCAATAGGCCGACTCGAGCTCAGAAACTGATATTGTGGTACGGGGGATCGAGGCGGTCAGCTGACGTAGGTAAGTAAAAAAAGTCAACACTGCTTAAAGAACGTTCACGCATATATCTAGAGAATCACTATTGCGATTGATTTGCAAACACTCACAGTAATACACACTAATATGAGCGCAAGTTTAAAGTAGTATTCAAATGTTATTAATCAATTTAATTGTATTAATAGAATTATAACAAGGAGCCAACGCTTGTTCACACGGCGAGCTACCCGCTTTTCAGTAGCAGTCGCAAGATGTCTCTTTATTTTTAGTAGTAGATACAGTAGCTACCTATGTTTTGTCTAATATCTTCCGTGATTTTTCCAGCCGTGAATAACTCCCGGAGCGAATTCAACGACATCCCCCTTTTCCAATTCAACTCCCCGGATCGTCAAGCACAGAACCCGGCCATACTGCAGGATGCCACGCCTCTCGCTTCAGAGCTGATGGACATGAGCACAGCGCCATTTACAGACGCTGGTATAGCCACTCCACGAGAAAAGCTGACGTTCATCAACACAAGTGGGACTACTGGTCTGCCTAAGGCTGCTGTCATCACAAACATTAAGTATGACCTTTCCTTCTTAATTTATACAGTGTGTGTCTATGGTACTTTTATTGAAACCGAGGAATGCGATGCAGATTTCTAGCCAAACCGTGAACATTATTCGATTCAAAATGCTAATTTTAAAAGTAACTAACTTTCTAAGAAAAGTTGAGAAGCAATGTACTTCAAATTGAATCGTTAATTTGCACTTGACAATGACAGATCGCAGCCACTCACAACGTTTGACAACCTAAGCAGTACACGCGTTACATTACATTGATCGTTCGGAGGAAATAAAATTAATTGTACGGTCAATTCAATAATTTGATTTTCCCCTCACTAGCTCGTAAAGCGCTCGTTTATCGTTTAATACGAGCGGGTAAAAACGCTTTTTACACACTTGTGAATAAAGTAATTTGACATTGCTCTAATTCCTATAGCCCCCAACTGCCTAGTATAAGTGGATCTGTATGACCGTGGTAAACATGCGCAATCGGAGCTCACATGTTAAATTGGTCGCTTCATGGGTGACTTTGTAAGCCATTGGCTATATTTAATTTTCAGAAGTAACTCTATTCTACGATACGTTTCGACATTGAGTTTTAAATGGTTTCTTTAAGTTAATTTACATTTGGATGAGATTTGTACACATATTTCCTCGCGATAGTGAGGGGAAAAAAGTTGTATTACACTTGGCGGCAAAGTTTGTTCAACTCTCGTGCCTTGAGACCTTCGCAATGCTCAAGATTTGTAACATCCTACATGGGCTATAAGCTTCATTACTGAAAATGTGAAAACTATGAAGCTCCAATAAAGCTGTGTAATAGGGAAATCTAAAGTTTAGGGAAAAGTATAAAATAAACAAGGTATAGAGAGGAAAAAGAAAATATTTATTAAATTAAAATTTCTTATTAGTTTTACAATTAAATCTAAGGACTCTACAAGCTCTGTATCTCATTTGGTCTGGTTAGGACTTCATGAGATACACCGTCATGATTGCTAGGGCCAAATACCTAAGTCAGGAAAACATGACGGTACAAAAACCTGACGCCAAAGGTTAACCTGCACACACACACAAAAATAGAAATTAATATAATAAAATATTGATAATAGCATGATCATCTAGTGGTAAATTGGACAAAATTATGATAAGTAATAACCCAAATCCTCTGAGGTAGGAGAAATGTTACAAAGTCTATGTCCGAAATATGTTCCAACAAACAATAATATCAAAACCATTTGAATATTCTACACAAGGAGTTAAATGTGAAGTAATTAGAAAGCTTGATAACTAAACATTAGACATTAGGACAAATAAGTGAATATTATTAAACACTCTAAAATTCTCAAACCTAAATAATAATAATATCTGCAGTGAATATTAGCTAGATGAAAGTAATATTTTAAATGTCAAACATTGTCTCTACAAAGATTAGATAACGCCTATAAAATGATCCATATAAGTAAAAGAGATTACAAATTAGACTCTGTATATGATACCCCATATATGTCAAGTGTAGATTTAGAATGTAACAGCAGAAAATTAAGTTAAGATTATGAAGAGTAGTTTAAAAGATATAAATTGATAAAGTTGTAAAAATTGGATTTAAAGTTTATGAATTACCTTAATGATAAACGCTTAAAACTAACTTATCAACTATAAACCACGCTTAGTCTTACATTACTAATACAGTGTTATTCTTGATAATTGTAAGAATAAAATAGCTGCCTATGATCAGCTATAAGCCGCTCGTATAATATATTAACCAAACGCACACGTCATTATGTTGGCCAATGTCTGAACGAGAGTCTCAGCGTGGACCGATTCTATACAATCCAGATTGGGTATTTAGAGTTGCAAACCGATGCAAAACCCTCGAGTATAACAATGGACTTGTATAGAATATCCGAACGCTAGGAAAAGATCCGAAGATACAAATTCAGAGACTTGAGAATAAGAATATGACAATATGCCTCTCAAGACGTTAATGTGTAATATATATGTAAGCCGTATGATTAGATAAGTCCCATAGCGTTATGAGACAACCACTTATGTAATAGTATTCTATAAGAATACTCAGAAATATTATGTTTGATATAACATTATTATGTCTTCAGCAAGCCGAGGCAAAGCTGAAGTGAACGCAGAAATAACGATGAATCAGTACCTTAATACTAAACCACTTAAAACTAACTTATATCTAAATGACGCTTATGTTTTATACCGTGTTGATGAACACACGCATGACAAGAGTAATGTCTGAACGGAGTCTCAGCGTGGACCGATTCTATACTATCCATATTGGGTATTTAGAGTTGCAAACCGATGCAAAACCCTCAGGTAAGTCAACAGACTAGCATTGAGAATATCCAAACGCTAGGAATAGATCCGAAGATGCAAATTCCGAGACTAACTAGGAATGTGATTTAATGTATAATTTTGTAATAATAATACTCTTTTCTAGAAGAGTCATAATTATAATAATCTGGAGTCGATGTGGGCATGACAATGACAATGATAATGGAATTAGTTAGTTGAGATAGCAAGAATACGTATATATAATTATATAGATTTGTGTATCTCTTGAACACTTAATACAAGCACCGAATTATTGTTCAATATGAATTATACTTGTTTGCATGGTTACAAAGGTACCCCTTGTATATATTATCTCTTTGACATTTAGAGAAGGCAATTCAGAACCCGTAGTATTACATATAAAAGAACCAAGTGTGACCATAGTACTGGGAATTGCACATCAATGCACAGTATTATTCAAGCTCCATGGTAGCAAGCCCAGCCCGAAAGCATGAGACAACTAAGTCAATAGTCTGTAAGATCGTTGAGCTTCCCACTTGCAGCCTCGCCCATATAGAATAAAAATTAGATTGTATGTAAATATATAATTGGGGTCTTTAACCACAAATGTTAGCAAACAAGGGTACAGATTTCTTATCGTATGCTATTTGGACGGCTTGCCAGAATAGTTCTAGCCAAGCGGTCCATTTCGCGAGTGTAAATAAATTACAAGCCCAAGCGATTCACCCTTTTCAAAGATTACGCGAGGGCATCGATCAAAGACGAAGTTCTACCATGAAACTCGTGGTCCCCTAACAAATTAGGTGACTTATGAGAACCTCGATCCCGGACGTAAGCAGAGTTTAGCTAAATTTAATATTAATATTTCCATAATAGTTACTAGAACCACATCTCTCAACTGAACGAATCACATTATCAAAGATACGTAAGCCCAATTCCATTAATTACAACTTTATTGTTAAACGCGGTCAATCCAATTCAAAATAATAATTTTAGCATTTTAATCAATTCTGTGAATTTATACGTTCCGTTATATGATGTAAGTAGCTCAAATTATGCTTTAATTGACAGTAGGGTAATATATACTTAAATGTTTAGAATAAGTTTAAAATATTAAAATCTGGATCATTTTATAAGAGTCTCAAATCCATAACGCACACGTGATATACAGTTTATAATCATTGTAATGAATCACGCATTCATAGTTTCTAATATACTATTGATGGATCAACTATTTCTACTTAGTGACTTCAATTACTGCGTGATTCATTAGCAAAGAGCCGCGTCTAGATAAATCAAGTAAGTGGATGCACTGATCATAGCTCAATATTTATGACATTAAATATAAGATATTAAATAGCAGTGCGTTGTCAATCTAGAACTTGTAAACAGCAATATAATTATGTATTATATTAGATTCTCAATCACGATTGACAACTAAAATATCAACTGCAGTTATATGTCGTACGGTAGATGTTAAATCTGTAATACCCTTAATTCTAAATGAAACGTATATCCGCTCGAATGGACGATAATAATGTATGGAATAACAGTGTAAACCCAACACGTAGCACGCGAGCAGTGACGCAGAGATGCAGACGCTGTATATGGCACCCTTATGAATGGAGTAGCAGGGCCGACCCAACACGAAGCACGCATGTAGCGGTGTCGTGATGTCGTCTGTACATGGCGCCCTCTCTCTCGTACGCACGAAACACCGGAAAGTAGAAAAGATTATGTTTATAAGGGGTATTCATAAGAAGTTAATAATTTTGATTACGGATTATAATTGAACGGAATAATAGAAGAATACTAAAAGAGTAATTCAAATACTAAAACTAATCAAGCAATTATTGCCCATGAAATATTCTGTTTAATCGATAATTATTCCAATAAAGTATAAACTCTAAATAATTAACCAATAAATCATCAAATAGTGGTATTCAATTAAAATAGATCCTAGCCCGCTCTCCGTAACATTAATATAATATATTTAAGTTTAGAATTATTTTTCAATATGGCACACCCTTAATTTGGAGGGTAGATTTTCCTATCTATTAAATAAACCAGAAGCAACACACCAGTTCAACGGAGTCCTGTCAAGACAAAATGGCTGACGCCTTTGAGCATCACTTGCGACCGACGAAGTATTAGATGCTGATGTAACTGCAGGTACTAAGCAGTTCCCGTAGTGTCGACTCCGCATTTCCACACCCTTCATCCCTGGATGATATGGCCTCTCGCCGATGGACATGAACCGGAAATGAGAAATATTTATTTAGTTACCTACCAACATTTATACACTGTACAATATGATGAGAGCTATAATCTAATACGGAAAGCAGCCATCCTAACATCTTCGCTGCGGCAATTACCTTAGCTCACAACTAACCATACTTTGTAAGGGATCGAAAGTCCCCAATCCCCAACCGCAGTGAACGTATTAAATATAATAGTGTGCTAAAATAATACCACAAGCTCACAACGGAGTAGAATGGCACTGAATTCTAACCAAATTTAAGGGAAACACTATATCTAATAATCAAATATTAATGAATCAAAGTATTTATAAAACACCATTATAAAACAGTTTATTTAATTATTCACTTTGTAAGTATCATATTTGAACACTGATGCAATAGGCTTAACTCGTAACTAACCACACCTTGTAAGAGGTCGAAAGACCCCTACCGCATTGAACGTGTTAACACGTGGCGCATCTATACAACCTACATGAACCAATGCTGCGCGCTCCACTGGTCTACTACTGTCGACCAAAGAATACGGCAACCTAATAATTAATACAGAAAATATTTAGATAAACATGTTAAGTTATTAAAATGTCACTCGATTATCTTCGTATTGCCGTTACGCTGAACATTATAAAGCAAGTTAAGTAATTTAAATCAACCGGACACACGCACGACCACAAGCAATGATTTATCATTATATTCCTGTCATAGATTGCAATTTAAGATCCAATCTGCATGAAAACCATCCAGACACGGGCCCTGTATCCAGACACCCCCACACAAGCCGGACCCCAACTACAAAAACTAATTCATTAAATTAAGATTAAATAACTTACGTTCGCCCCTGTGTCGGTTTGCCGTAAACTTATAGTAGTCACTAATCAACCAGTACGATTCGTTACCACTTAGTAATTCTAGCATTGTCGAAAGTATGTCGGAATAATAACTATTCAATATTTAAACTATGAATAAACACGATTAGCACAATTGAACACGCATAATAGAAACTAGATATTCGGGCACGCTCATCTGCAAAGAACAACGTATCCATTTAATTTTCAACAGAATCTGAATCTACCCACTTTCTAACATATCGCTGGAATCCCGTATGATTCGATGCACCTATTATTCTACAATTCACAATGCGATTCCTATAAATATAAAGTATGCCAGAGGCGACGTACCATATCCATGTGGTGCATCCTTTGTGCGCCCAAATGCCGGGTGGTACTGCATTTCTATCTAAGAATCACGCCCAGGAATGGTGTTACTCGCCCTATGCCTCCGCTGCCGTAAAGCCTGCCTGCTATATCTGTGAACAATTCTAGACACGATATGCCTTACGAACTAAACTCACTGACTTCCTTACGACTCGACGCTCTGCCGACGAAAAGCCACGAATACCTCTTACACTCCCTTAAGTCAGATTCTCTCAACTCTCATTCTCAATCCCTCAATTGTTCGTTCATTCGACGTCTTTGAATCACCTCATACTGAACATCTTTTACCATTGGCTAACAATAAACTAGCTCGAATCTGATTGGTTGAAATTCTACCCGCTCTGTTTAATGCCATAGTATCCTGAATGAAAACACTGACGTACAATTGTAGGTCACGTGGTACGCGGCGACGTCATAATATTTTAAATCGAACGCCTACAAAAAGAATGAAAGCAAGAATTATCTTCACTTGATGTCGATACGTTACAATCGCCCTTAGTATATTTACGGAGTTTACCGGAGTAATAATACTAACAATAGAATAGACATCAAGAATAGATAATTAGAGCACTTAGATCATGACAAGAAAGTAACGAAACCACTCTTTGAAATAACTTTAAATAAATCGAGCCTCGATTATCCTGAATCACAAATAACTTGTAAAAGAAGAGAATATAAAAGACGTTTATATGATATTATCTTTAATTTTATGAAGTCAAGACAAAAATAAAACTACGTTATTTTATTAATCAAGTTACTATTATCATACTGAATGCAACTTGTGAATCCACCTAAATGGACGGTTTCTAAAACAAAAAGAACTGGGCAAAGTACCGTATTACTTCTTGCAGAATATGGCTGGTTTCAACACGCTAACATTTTATATTTATGATCAAACTCATTGTCATTAAACAAATATAAAATAACCGCGTAAATAACTACAATTAAGAACGTTAGAAACTATAAAACCCATCAAATGATGTTCCGAAATAACAGCAACAAGAACTATTAATGAACCATAATAATGAATCCTGATTGTGTTCTCAAAACTACAGTGACTTATCTACAACCAACACAACGAGAACTCGACAAACTATAATGGATGGATGGAAATGGAATCAAACAATTAAACATGTAGATTTCATCTCTTAAAAAAAACCCTTGGAGGTCAACTGTCTCAGAGTAACCCAATGTCCATCGAAAAAAAAGTTTCCATATAGTAACGCTCAGGAACGGATATAACAATGTTTATAACTAAAAATAAGTTTTGAAATTTGAAGTTTGAAGTATAAACAATACATACAAACCACACGAAATTCCTAATGTAAAAGCATTTTGGATCATGTCATAACAACGTAAGGGAATGAATTAATCGAAATGACTCAATTTGCTCATATCATTACCTGTTAAGAGTTTAGACTAACCATTTATATACCTAAGTATAAAACTGTAGAATGAAAATATCTAAATTAAAAGCAAGTGAAGGGTAAAGTAAAAAAACTAAAAGGTACAAAGAAGTTCGTGATTCAAATTAAATTTATCATTACTAATCTGTATAATCTAATAATGGGCCTAACTAGATGCAGTATGAATTTAAAGATAAATATCCAATCAACCGTTATTGGAGTTAATAAAAAATAGGACTACGTGTAAGTTGAAACAAATATGTAGCATCAAACATCAAAATTCAATAGATTAATCATGATTCCAATGTAAAATGAACCCTTAAAGAACATGAAGGTTGATAATTATCTATCAATTTAACTTAAATAAGACAGTAATGCTTCCTACAAACGCGAAACTAATTGTAATTATTTATAGTATTGGCACTCATTCAATGAATCAATTAGAGACCCATTCCTACTAAGAGCAATATGTAATCATAACACATGGTTATAAGGGAACCTATTCAGGGAAATTATTCAACAATAGCCTACTCAAACATATTAAACGGCACAAGAGTGACAATTTCAACCCCTAAAAATTTGAACATGTAACTCACGATATCTAAATATTACACAGGTGTATAAAAGCCACCCTGGTAGACCACTACAGAAACAACAAATAAATCATTAAGAGGAGCCAGTTATAGTCACTTAACTCTTATTTCATAATTTCGAAGACAAGATATATTATTTTAGTTTAACTTGACTATTTGATAAGTAAATATTAAACTACCCCCAACGCCAATGCAAAGATACAATGTACCCTATAACGATGCATATTTATTTAAAATAATTTAGTACTAGAATTTCATTCTCAATCCATCATTTATGTTAATTTTAAATATTTTACTTATTCCTAAGTGACACATAAATTAAATTTCTAGGGATAAATATCTATAACCTGAAGTCAAAATGAATAAGCTTTCGCTACAAAGTAAATCCATGTAATAAGAATTTATTTTAATCAGTCAATATAGTGGTTGTTTAAATAACACCTATTTCAACCATCAAATCTGCAATTGCTAAATAGTAACTACATAAACAATTTAAATTAATAATATGACCCGCTGCAATGTATAGTAATTTAATAAGTTATCAGGTAGGATCCTGTTACTCTGAATATGAAAATAAGGCTTGTAGAACTCTTTGAATGAATTATATAAAAATCTAAAAGTCTACCAGAAGCTCAAAATAAATTGGGCAAGTAAATATCAACATAAGAAAAGTAAATTATCAAGTCTACAAATCAAAATTCTAAGGTACCAACGATGCTTCGAAATACAGGACTACCGACATTACAAATTCGCTTCTTTAATTAAACGAATATTTACAAATTTTGTCTAAATCATGTGCCTATACACCAAGGAATACAATTTATTCTACAATCGAGTTTTGACTATTTAACTCAACATCTTAAATCAATATTTGGTATAATATAAATATTAAGTCTATAATAAATAGTAACTAATCATTCTTATAAAAGGAACCAATAAATTTACTTCAATCTGAAATCAAACAAAAGGAATAAACGCCAGAAAGAGAACAAAATATATATATATATATTTTTTTTTAAACAAAATAAAACATCACTAACAGGCCAATATAACAAGATTTGTGTCATTTTTTTTCTTTAATGAAATTAAAGATTCATATTCACTTAGGAGTAGCCTAAAGAATGGAGATAAGTTTGTGGCTATGAAGAATATACATGAGTTCCATTAAACACGCCCACAAGACAGACACATTTATGGCATACATTTCATTAAAGGATGGAATGAAATTTCTCGAAAGGATTAAACTATATAACTAATTCATGAAAAATATGAAATTTTGTACCTTTATTTAAAAAATCTGTTAATTATTAAAAATTCAAATTATGTAATATCCTTATCATATTTAAAACCCATGAACATCGGTATCAATTTTAGTAATAAATTAAATTTGGCTTTCCAAAATAAATCATCAATAAAATATGTTATCAATCAAGTTTATGTATTAGAAAGCACTGAAAATATTGTCTGAAGCAATTCTTTAAAAGTTTAAAACACTAATTTCATATACTTCCACATAAATCTAAAATCTGGACAACATAAATTACACAGGTATCCCATTAATGGTATGTGCCTATAAATCAGCGTAGAACATAATTCAAAATAAAATATTTTAAACTAAATGGATAATTACTGTAATAATACGAAATAAAAGTAAGAGATCGAAATTAAGGAAAATCATAAAACTGAAAACTTAATTCTGAAAATAACTAAATGGGACAAATAAGACAGTTTTCACAAGAAAATTATAAGAACGCTAGCCAAAGAAACCTAGATACCCCTAACAGAACAAAATACAAAGATTTACTGGTGAAGTGTAATTAAATGATCGAAATAGTTCTAAAATCGAAATGAAAGATAGACACGAAATTGAAGCCAGATTGAAGCAATCTAATGAAGTCTACAATTTAATATACACACGCGAGACAGGAAACGAAAAACAACATTACATTTAAATAGAAACATATCATAAAAGTCATAAAATATAATAATTATTAGTAGTTTGCATAATGCAAAACAGAACTTAATGGATATAATACGGTTAGAAACGTGAATTTTACCCACACACTTAGTTTTTCAACATACAATCATAAAAATGTAAAATAAAACTTACCAACAGAAATAAATACTTCTTGTATGAATACCTGCAACAATTCTTATTAAACTTATCTTTATTTTACTAAAATATTAACGAATACACAAAATAGATAAACTTTCAATAGATGACTGCATGTGTGCTTGTTGGAACAAGTACAGACAATGAACATTCCTCACTTTCAGACCTCAGACCATTTCACGAACATCAAATTGTGCCTAAATAGGCAAAATAATAAATAAATCAGATCCTGGTCAAGGTCACAACTAATTGTAACATCCTACATGGGCTATAAGCTTCATTACTGAAAATGTGAAACTATGAAGCTCCAATAAAGCTGTGTAATAGGGAAATCTAAAGTTTAGGGAAAAGTATAAAATAAACAAGGTATAGAGAGGAAAAAGAAAATATTTATTAAATTAAAATTTCTTATTAGTTTTACAATTAAATCTAAGGACTCTACAAGCTCTGTATCTCATTTGGTCTGGTTAGGACTTCATGAGATACACCGTCATGATTGCTAGGGCCAAATACCTAAGTCAGGAAAACATGACGGTACAAAAACCTGACGCCAAAGGTTAACCTGCACACACACACAAAAATAGAAATTAATATAATAAAATATTGATAATAGCATGATCATCTAGTGGTAAATTGGACAAAATTATGATAAGTAATAACCCAAATCCTCTGAGGTAGGAGAAATGTTACAAAGTCTATGTCCGAAATATGTTCCAACAAACAATAATATCAAAACCATTTGAATATTCTACACAAGGAGTTAAATGTGAAGTAATTAGAAAGCTTGATAACTAAACATTAGACATTAGGACAAATAAGTGAATATTATTAAACACTCTAAAATTCTCAAACCTAAATAATAATAATATCTGCAGTGAATATTAGCTAGATGAAAGTAATATTTTAAATGTCAAACATTGTCTCTACAAAGATTAGATAACGCCTATAAAATGATCCATATAAGTAAAAGAGATTACAAATTAGACTCTGTATATGATACCCCATATATGTCAAGTGTAGATTTAGAATGTAACAGCAGAAAATTAAGTTAAGATTATGAAGAGTAGTTTAAAAGATATAAATTGATAAAGTTGTAAAAATTGGATTTAAAGTTTATGAATTACCTTAATGATAAACGCTTAAAACTAACTTATCAACTATAAACCACGCTTAGTCTTACATTACTAATACAGTGTTATTCTTGATAATTGTAAGAATAAAATAGCTGCCTATGATCAGCTATAAGCCGCTCGTATAATATATTAACCAAACGCACACGTCATTATGTTGGCCAATGTCTGAACGAGAGTCTCAGCGTGGACCGATTCTATACAATCCAGATTGGGTATTTAGAGTTGCAAACCGATGCAAAACCCTCGAGTATAACAATGGACTTGTATAGAATATCCGAACGCTAGGAAAAGATCCGAAGATACAAATTCAGAGACTTGAGAATAAGAATATGACAATATGCCTCTCAAGACGTTAATGTGTAATATATATGTAAGCCGTATGATTAGATAAGTCCCATAGCGTTATGAGACAACCACTTATGTAATAGTATTCTATAAGAATACTCAGAAATATTATGTTTGATATAACATTATTATGTCTTCAGCAAGCCGAGGCAAAGCTGAAGTGAACGCAGAAATAACGATGAATCAGTACCTTAATACTAAACCACTTAAAACTAACTTATATCTAAATGACGCTTATGTTTTATACCGTGTTGATGAACACACGCATGACAAGAGTAATGTCTGAACGGAGTCTCAGCGTGGACCGATTCTATACTATCCATATTGGGTATTTAGAGTTGCAAACCGATGCAAAACCCTCAGGTAAGTCAACAGACTAGCATTGAGAATATCCAAACGCTAGGAATAGATCCGAAGATGCAAATTCCGAGACTAACTAGGAATGTGATTTAATGTATAATTTTGTAATAATAATACTCTTTTCTAGAAGAGTCATAATTATAATAATCTGGAGTCGATGTGGGCATGACAATGACAATGATAATGGAATTAGTTAGTTGAGATAGCAAGAATACGTATATATAATATATAGATTTGTGTATCTCTTGAACACTTAATACAAGCACCGAATTATTGTTCAATATGAATTATACTTGTTTGCATGGTTACAAAGGTACCCCTTGTATATATTATCTCTTTGACATTTAGAGAAGGCAATTCAGAACCCGTAGTATTACATATAAAAGAACCAAGTGTGACCATAGTACTGGGAATTGCACATCAATGCACAGTATTATTCAAGCTCCATGGTAGCAAGCCCAGCCCGAAAGCATGAGACAACTAAGTCAATAGTCTGTAAGATCGTTGAGCTTCCCACTTGCAGCCTCGCCCATATAGAATAAAAATTAGATTGTATGTAAATATATAATTGGGGTCTTTAACCACAAATGTTAGCAAACAAGGGTACAGATTTCTTATCGTATGCTATTTGGACGGCTTGCCAGAATAGTTCTAGCCAAGCGGTCCATTTCGCGAGTGTAAATAAATTACAAGCCCAAGCGATTCACCCTTTTCAAAGATTACGCGAGGGCATCGATCAAAGACGAAGTTCTACCATGAAACTCGTGGTCCCCTAACAAATTAGGTGACTTATGAGAACCTCGATCCCGGACGTAAGCAGAGTTTAGCTAAATTTAATATTAATATTTCCATAATAGTTACTAGAACCACATCTCTCAACTGAACGAATCACATTATCAAAGATACGTAAGCCCAATTCCATTAATTACAACTTTATTGTTAAACGCGGTCAATCCAATTCAAAATAATAATTTTAGCATTTTAATCAATTCTGTGAATTTATACGTTCCGTTATATGATGTAAGTAGCTCAAATTATGCTTTAATTGACAGTAGGGTAATATATACTTAAATGTTTAGAATAAGTTTAAAATATTAAAATCTGGATCATTTTATAAGAGTCTCAAATCCATAACGCACACGTGATATACAGTTTATAATCATTGTAATGAATCACGCATTCATAGTTTCTAATATACTATTGATGGATCAACTATTTCTACTTAGTGACTTCAATTACTGCGTGATTCATTAGCAAAGAGCCGCGTCTAGATAAATCAAGTAAGTGGATGCACTGATCATAGCTCAATATTTATGACATTAAATATAAGATATTAAATAGCAGTGCGTTGTCAATCTAGAACTTGTAAACAGCAATATAATTATGTATTATATTAGATTCTCAATCACGATTGACAACTAAAATATCAACTGCAGTTATATGTCGTACGGTAGATGTTAAATCTGTAATACCCTTAATTCTAAATGAAACGTATATCCGCTCGAATGGACGATAATAATGTATGGAATAACAGTGTAAACCCAACACGTAGCACGCGAGCAGTGACGCAGAGATGCAGACGCTGTATATGGCACCCTTATGAATGGAGTAGCAGGGCCGACCCAACACGAAGCACGCATGTAGCGGTGTCGTGATGTCGTCTGTACATGGCGCCCTCTCTCTCGTACGCACGAAACACCGGAAAGTAGAAAAGATTATGTTTATAAGGGGTATTCATAAGAAGTTAATAATTTTGATTACGGATTATAATTGAACGGAATAATAGAAGAATACTAAAAGAGTAATTCAAATACTAAAACTAATCAAGCAATTATTGCCCATGAAATATTCTGTTTAATCGATAATTATTCCAATAAAGTATAAACTCTAAATAATTAACCAATAAATCATCAAATAGTGGTATTCAATTAAAATAGATCCTAGCCCGCTCTCCGTAACATTAATATAATATATTTAAGTTTAGAATTATTTTTCAATATGGCACACCCTTAATTTGGAGGGTAGATTTTCCTATCTATTAAATAAACCAGAAGCAACACACCAGTTCAACGGAGTCCTGTCAAGACAAAATGGCTGACGCCTTTGAGCATCACTTGCGACCGACGAAGTATTAGATGCTGATGTAACTGCAGGTACTAAGCAGTTCCCGTAGTGTCGACTCCGCATTTCCACACCCTTCATCCCTGGATGATATGGCCTCTCGCCGATGGACATGAACCGTAAATGAGAAATATTTATTTAGTTACCTACCAACATTTATACACTGTACAATATGATGAGAGCTATAATCTAATACGGAAAGCAGCCATCCTAACATCTTCGCTGCGGCAATTACCTTAGCTCACAACTAACCATACTTTGTAAGGGATCGAAAGTCCCCAATCCCCAACCGCAGTGAACGTATTAAATATAATAGTGTGCTAAAATAATACCACAAGCTCACAACGGAGTAGAATGGCACTGAATTCTAACCAAATTTAAGGGAAACACTATATCTAATAATCAAATATTAATGAATCAAAGTATTTATAAAACACCATTATAAAACAGTTTATTTAATTATTCACTTTGTAAGTATCATATTTGAACACTGATGCAATAGGCTTAACTCGTAACTAACCACACCTTGTAAGAGGTCGAAAGACCCCTACCGCATTGAACGTGTTAACACGTGGCGCATCTATACAACCTACATGAACCAATGCTGCGCGCTCCACTGGTCTACTACTGTCGACCAAAGAATACGGCAACCTAATAATTAATACAGAAAATATTTAGATAAACATGTTAAGTTATTAAAATGTCACTCGATTATCTTCGTATTGCCGTTACGCTGAACATTATAAAGCAAGTTAAGTAATTTAAATCAACCGGACACACGCACGACCACAAGCAATGATTTATCATTATATTCCTGTCATAGATTGCAATTTAAGATCCAATCTGCATGAAAACCATCCAGACACGGGCCCTGTATCCAGACACCCCCACACAAGCCGGACCCCAACTACAAAAACTAATTCATTAAATTAAGATTAAATAACTTACGTTCGCCCCTGTGTCGGTTTGCCGTAAACTTATAGTAGTCACTAATCAACCAGTACGATTCGTTACCACTTAGTAATTCTAGCATTGTCGAAAGTATGTCGGAATAATAACTATTCAATATTTAAACTATGAATAAACACGATTAGCACAATTGAACACGCATAATAGAAACTAGATATTC
Source organism: Thaumatotibia leucotreta (assembly GCA_025490895.1). NCBI lineage: Eukaryota > Metazoa > Arthropoda > Insecta > Lepidoptera > Tortricidae > Thaumatotibia > Thaumatotibia leucotreta. The sequence goes on from JALPQI010004639.1 coordinate 19,426, forward strand.
GGGCACGCTCATCTGCAAAGAACAACGTATCCATTTAATTTTCAACAGAATCTGAATCTACCCACTTTCTAACATATCGCTGGAATCCCGTATGATTCGATGCACCTATTATTCTACAATTCACAATGCGATTCCTATAAATATAAAGTATGCCAGAGGCGACGTACCATATCCATGTGGTGCATCCTTTGTGCGCCCAAATGCCGGGTGGTACTGCATTTCTATCTAAGAATCACGCCCAGGAATGGTGTTACTCGCCCTATGCCTCCGCTGCCGTAAAGCCTGCCTGCTATATCTGTGAACAATTCTAGACACGATATGCCTTACGAACTAAACTCACTGACTTCCTTACGACTCGACGCTCTGCCGACGAAAAGCCACGAATACCTCTTACACTCCCTTAAGTCAGATTCTCTCAACTCTCATTCTCAATCCCTCAATTGTTCGTTCATTCGACGTCTTTGAATCACCTCATACTGAACATCTTTTACCATTGGCTAACAATAAACTAGCTCGAATCTGATTGGTTGAAATTCTACCCGCTCTGTTTAATGCCATAGTATCCTGAATGAAAACACTGACGTACAATTGTAGGTCACGTGGTACGCGGCGACGTCATAATATTTTAAATCGAACGCCTACAAAAAGAATGAAAGCAAGAATTATCTTCACTTGATGTCGATACGTTACAGATTCCAGTTTTTGAACAACTCGCTACGCTCGTGGCTCAATTTTGGAATCTTTCGCTAGCTCAGGTCTCAATATTGGCACGACAGTTAAACAACAACTTTGCCCCCTTGTATAATAAATAACTATTGTCAAATGTTAATACTTGAAAACGATTCCTAGTAATGCGTATTATTACCCATTTTTGTAAAAGCCCGTGTCATGGAAACACTAAAAACACTATAATTATAGCTGTCTAGCAGCTAAATAACAATATATTCTACACTCTGTGCTCATCGAACTAAAGAATGATTTGTTCTTTAGCTAACCCTTAATTTGGCAATGTTCGTCACAATGAACATGGTTTTCGACCCACTTTGTATTTTTTAAGATTTTTTTAAATTTGCCAATTTATGATTAAACAACAAGTCCTCATTTTTATTGACTCCCACACCCCTGTAGGCTTATGACGGTGTTTAATCGTTTGTCGTTGTTGCCATCAGGTTCTAACAAGTATGCAAGTGCGAAAGTAACGAGTAGCACGAAAAACGGTAAACTCGTGTCCATAATAAGCCTTTATTGTTACTTGTTCCACCCTCAATCCTTAAAATATCAGTTGTATTACAAGACATTTGTGCGGCGTCTGATCCACCAAAAGGTGGAACTTTTTGAAGAGCTGCGGAGAGCTGATTTAGATGCCAAGAGTGATGTGTTTAAGGCTAAACCTCCAGCAGCAATATTTTATAACTATGTGGACGGTGTCCTCACGTGTAGTAAATGTTTGCGCACGTTCGCTAATAAAATTGGCTATTGCAGTCATTTAAGGGCACATGAAAGGGCACTCCATCGAGCCCTTAATTAAGTAATGTGTCAAGTTGCAGTCGCTGTAGCCGAAATCGGCTAGGAGAGATATATTACAAGAGTTAGGTACTTACCCCTGAACTAGTTTGTACTGATTCCAGATATTGTGTATTCCCGCTATGTGCACACGCATCAGCGGGACTTTCATCATCTGACGTGATATACAACCCCCTCCCTCTATACCACGCTTCTGGATTACTACTTGGGGTTGGCCAGGCCTTGTTACTTGGATGTACCGTGGTGCTGAAAAAGAAGTTTTCAGCGAAGAACTACTGGATCGACGCTGCTAAGCACGGATGTACTGTAAGTGAACTCATAGTTTGTCGTTCTGGTTCAAGTCATTTGTGAGGCAATTACATTTATCTTAACTGACTTAAATAGTGGCTTACTACTATGTATAACTTTACATAAACATCGCCAGGAGACACTGGATGCAGGTTGCTTCCAACCCGTGTACTTATGTGGAGGTAAAGAGGAGGTATATTTTCAGCAGTAAACGACTAGTCGTCTTATCTTATGACTGAACTGATGATTATGATGAAACAATGGTACTGGTATAATTTTGTGCCGGTTGTTCGATGCGACTCGATCAACGTATCTGCCAATGGATCTCGCTCATGCATTGAATACGATATAGAATAGAATAGAAATAAAATTCGTAACAAACACAAAAATCACAATATACAGAAACGAAACACGTACAAATAAAAAAGTGTATCTCACGAAATAGCCTCATCTCCGCTTGTTGCTAGCGTGTGCCAGCGCTGGTCTTCCGATGAGGCCATCACGTGGTCACCTTGACAATAGTGTCGCGGTTTCAGGCAGGTCAATACATCGGCGAGCTATGCCGCTATCTCCTTGCTGTCCAACCCTCGGCTAATGATAAGGCGCACCAAGTCCGCGTGCTCTTCGGCAACGGACTAAGGCCGCAGATTTGGACGAAGTTTGTCCAACGTTTTGGCGTAAAAACAGTCATAGAGTGCTATGGGGCCACAGAGGGGAACAGCACTATGGGTATGTTTTTTACAGCATTTCAATGAGAAATACGGCCTGTCTGAGGGTAAATAGCTGCTACTAGTACCTACTGATGCTTGCAACTGTAGGGATGCCCCATGCTTTTTTCCGATTATTTAGGCCTAAAGCAGTCATTTACTATTGCAAATTATACTGTACTCGTACCTAGTCCATCAAGAAAGCCTCCCTTCAAAGTTAAAACCACTAGATCAAGCAAACGTATCTACTTAGCGTGTCAAATGAACTCAGTAAAATCCACTGAGTTGTCCGTCTTTAATCGCAGCTTGCAGCTTTCGGGCGTCAAAATTTGTAAGTTGAAGTGAACAAAAACATTAATAATGCCTCCTTAAGTAATATTAATTGCAACAACACAAAAAAATATGGATACTCAAGGGCCTGAGACATATTTGAAATCATAGGCAAGTAACAACTTCAGTACAAAATCTGACACGCTCGACCGCCATACAAATGAATGAACTTGTTTCTTCTGTCCAAATCTAATTCTGTGGTTAAAACTTTGAAAGAAGATTTTTTTCTGAACGACCTCTAAGGTACGCGACCTCTTAGTTTCCAATCTCTATCAGCTCAGGAATCAGAGGAAGCCCTTTGGTGCCCTAGCACCATTAACTAACTAAACTCCTAAGTTTAGTTAGTTAATCTGGAACTTGCAAAAACGCTGGACGCTTCGGATTTTTTTTCGCTCATTCACTAAATTTGCTTTCTAATGCGATTTCATAACATTTTCAGTAAATGTGGATTCCAAAGTGGGAGCCGTTGGTTTTTTGAGCCGAATTGCGCCATCATTATATCCACTGACTTTAGTCAAGTAAGTTGCCATAAGCCACGAGATGAATATTTGTATAACTTTTTGATGAATATATTTTTTATTTAATTTAATTAACAGCAGTGTTATTCACTAAGGAAACCGCCTTGCTGTCAGCGCTATGTCAGCGCTGCGGCCGCGTCGAGCCTAAAAATGGTATTCACTAATGTACTTTAAACGACACTAGTGCTCGGCGACGAACGCGGCGTGAGCTGGAACGATTTGTTAGATGAGTTTCCCAAACGCAGTTATTCCTTGCAGATAATTTTCTTTTCGCCGTTGTTCATAGTCGCAAATTTTCCCACTTTTTTAATTTCCCTGTCTTACTATTTCATGGTAGCCACTTTTATGATCGCATTTATTCAAAAACGCATTTTTCACATTCGTTTTATTACTCTGTAGTATATTTTCCTACACTAATTCTTTTCACGCACGAATTTGTTTACAAAAGCGTTTTTTTAGATTCCTTTTATTACCCTGTAGTATATTTTCTGCTTGCAATATTTCCCTAAACCAATTTTTTACATGCTCAAATTTGTTTAAAAACACTTTGTTAGGGTTCCGTAGTCAACTAGGAACCCTTATAGTTTCGCCATGTCTGTCTGTCTGACTGTCATAGGATAATCTCAGTAACCGCTAGTACTAGAAAGCTGTAATTTGGCACGAATATGTAAGTCACTGGTGATTGTAATATTTTCGGAAATAATTGCCCCGGAAGTTTAAAAAAATGGGTTCCCTCCCCGCCTCTAACTTTTGAACCGTAATTCCAAAAATTATGAAAGTAAAGCTTTATAAATACTTTCAAGAAAAAATATTTTGACCTGGATCGGCTAAGTTTTTGAGTTATGGTAAATAAAATTACGGAACCCAACACTGACCGTGGTCCGACACGCTCTTGGCCGGTTTTTTTACATTCGTTGTATTGCTCTGTAGTACATATATGTATTTTTTTGCTTGAAATATTCTTATTCATATAATGTATGTAATGGTAGAATATCTCGATGTTATGTTTGTTAAGCAAACCTCTTTAAATTGAATTGTCAGCCTCCGTAGCCTAGTTGGTAGTGACCCTGCCTACGAAGCTGGAGGTTCCGGGTTCGAATCCTGGCGAGGGCATTCTTTGTGTATTTATTTATCACAAATGTTTGTTCCTTGGTCGTGGCTGTCTATGTATTTAAGTATCTATATGTATCTATCTATTATATATATCGTCGCCTGGTACCCACATCACAAGCCTTAATTGAGCTTACCGTGGGACTAGGTCGATTTGTGTAAGATGTCCCAAGATATATATATTTTTTTTTTTTTTTTTTTTTATATATATATATATATATATATATATATATATATATATAGGATATTGAAAGTTCTATACTTCTATATCATAAAAAATTAATACTTCACAATGAGTAGGCAAGACATTGACATTGTCATTTGCGTGTTTCGCATAGAGCGGTTAGTAATATATTTTGAAAAAAAACCGGCCAAGTGCGAGTCGGACTCGCGCGCAAAGGGTTCCGTATCATTATCAATTTATTATTAAAAAAATACAGTTAAATCAACCTTCCTGAAAAACTATAAGAGATAATTTAAAATCGTTGACAGAGTTTATTAATGTGCATAACATATATTTTTTTTAGAATTTTATATAGCGTAGTTTAAAAAATAGAGGGGGGGGACACATTTTTCAGACTTTGAGAGCTGATATCTCGAAAACGATTTGCTTAAATAAAAATAAGATTTACAAACCTTCATATTATTTTCAAAGACCTTTTTATTAATACCCCACACGCTTATATACAACTAAAAAAATTTTTTTATCCCTCAGTTACATGTATGGAAGGCCCCCACTCCAATGGTTTTTTTTTACAATTTAGTGTCATAATCGTGCTGCGGTCCATACAACACATATCCTCACCAAATTTCGTTACTGTAGCATTTATAGTTTCCGAGTAAATCGGCTGTGACAGACGGACAGACGGACAGACGGACATGACGAATTTATAAGGGTTCCGTTTTTGCCATTTTGGCTACGGAACCCTAAAAATGGGGGATCCTGATGGAGCGATTCATGATTTATTTCATAATTTTTGGACTTACGGTTCAAAAGTTAGAGGGGGGGGACGCATTTTTTTTTAACTTCCGGGGCGATTATTTCCAAAAATTTACCCTGTGTCAAAAAATTAATTTAGAAAACCCCCATAATTTTTCAAATACCTATCCAACGATATGTCACACGATGGGGTTAAAAAAAAATCATCCCCCACTTTTGGTGTTCGGGAGGTAAAGCCTAGCAAGTTAGTATTAAACCCTGAATTCATGTGGCTATATACCGCTTTCATATGGCAATAATGAGGTCTACTCAGAACCACGAACGAAATTTTACCTCTCTGTCGCACTGGTTATTACGTCCGTAAGCCTATAGAGACGCAAAACTTCGTTCGTGGTTCATGGTAGACCTCTTTGAAGTGTCACGGCTGCGAAACACTGTTCGGAAAACATTGTTACCCGGATTGCTGTGAAATCCCTCATCCTTTTTTGGTTATGAGTAATTTACCGCATTCAGTTTTCTTTTTAAAGCTTCTTTTAGTATTTTTTTCGGCAAAATAGATAGTATTTTTAAAATATTAAAGTAAAATTAATTAGTACCAATGAAAATCCGCATGGTGGCCAAGGTTTAATACTATCTTGCCAGGCTTTACTGTACAATTTTTTTCTATTTTTTTATTTGCGCACCTTGTTGGCATCAGTGGCTTACATATTGGTGTCAGCAATTCCAGCTTTCTATTACTACCGTTTACTAAGATTATCCTCCAACATACAGACAGACGGGCAGACATGGCAAAACTATAAAGGTTCCCAGTTGACTACGGAATCCTAAAAAATTATATTGGAATACCCCGAGATATTTTCGTATCAGACATTTTTGAAATTAGCCGACTGTACCTTACATTAATAAAATCATATAAACGGAACAGCGAAAGAAAACAATTGGAAAATATAGCTATGGATAAAAAAAAAGTATAAATTAACTGCAGGTTAAAATTACGGCAGAAAATATCCGAAAACAGAAGCAAAGCGATTGTAAAAATAAGCTGCAAAGGAAATCTGAACTGTAGGTTAAAATTCAGACAGAAAAATATCGGAAACAGAAACAAAGCTACTGTAAAATATGCTGCAGAGGAAAATTTAACTACAGGTTAAAATTCAGACAGAAAAATATCTGAAACAGAAATAAAGCGACCGTAAAAATAAGCTATAGAGAAAAAAAGTGAGTAGGATAATCGCTTTCGGGAAAAAATGCGAAAAGAAAATTATCTGCTAGGAAAAACTGCGTTTGGGAAACTCATCTAACAAATCACTCGCCCATAACCTCGCTCACAGCCTCGATTCCTAATGTCAAATAAAACAGCTAGGATTTTAGACAAGGCTGTCTCGACGTCGAGCTCGTTGACGAACGCAGCGTCGAATGTGTGAATAAGAGAATAGCATAGCAGTATATGTAATATTGATTTCAGATGCGATGAAATTACTGGTGAAATACTAAGGAACAATGACGGAAGATGTATTATTTGCGGTCCCCTTGAACCAGGTGATTCTTACTAATTATGTATTTAGAGAATGTAGCAAATATACAGTATGTAAATCTAATACAGGCGATCAATTAAACCCGGCATGGGATTCATTAGTGTAATCATGGATTACAAGGTTTTTTTTTAAAGTTACTTCTAATTATGACCCCACAGATTTTTTTTAAGATTATCGGAGTAGCAATGTAGGTACGAACATTTGTTATTGTTGAAATGGCAGTTATGTCATCTGCTTTTGAAATTAGCTGTTGAGTGTTTCACACGCGTATGTTGCTCTACATGTATGGGTAATTTTGTTGCTCTAATTTTAAGTAAAAGTTATTTGAATGTACTTATTATGTCGTAAACTAACACCCGTTAAGAGCTTCGCCCATATTAGACTTACACCCTGTATGTATATTGTTCTCATTAAAAAGAGAGTCGTCCTCATCGCGTAAATAGTACGGTTGGCTCTAAAGACAAGTTAACTAATTTAAAGTTTAAATTTGGATATAGTTCTGAAATTAACAAATTCCACACCACACCATTGGAGTAGTTTGGAGTTACGTTGATTTGTATAAAATTGTTCAGTGTTTATTCGACAACGTCCAAAATACTAAGCATGGTCTTGGACACATTTTTTTTCTTCGATTCAGAGCCATTATTGAGTGCCAAGGAGGCTTGAATGCATGACCATCCCCTATTTCTGTCGAATTAAGGGTTTTTACTTGTTATGATGTTCCAGGCTTGCTACTGGGTAAGATAGATCCGAAGAAAGCCATGCTCACATTCGCGGGCTACGAAGACAAAACAGCCTCGGAGAAGAAGGTAGTCCATAACGTCAAGAAAGAGGGGGACTGTTATTTCAACACCGGTGATATCCTGGTCATGGACCATTTAGGGTATTTCTACTTTAAAGATCGGACTGGGGATACTTTCAGGTATGTCTTCTCAACGCAAAGCTATATTATAATGTCAAATAACATTTTTAATAGCTTCGCTCATGTTGGTGGAGTAGGTAGTTTCAAATTTTAGAATAGGTACTATTCTGCCTTTTCTCAACCAATAGACCAATACCAAGCTATGAAAATCATGATCATCATTTCCTCTACATCGTATTCTGTGATGTTATTTGTCGTAAACCATGCAAATTTTTAATCTGAGGGTTACAGGTTCAAATCCTGATTCGCACCAATGTGATTTCAGTACCTGATCGTCGTTTTATCTTATTTGGTACCCAATCAACTTTTAAACCTCAAAGTAAACCTGTTTGCTCTGAGACATGTTTGTCTGTAGATAACCGAGTGCGTTTAAGTCAAAAGTCATTATTTCCCATTACTAGAGAAAGAGTGTTAGAGGTGTTAACATATTTATGTAGACGACTGTTCATACCTAAATCGATTTCCCTAAGGTTGGCTACAAAAGAGCATACACATTTTACGAACAATCTGGGTAATTGTTACGAAGTTTTTGCCAACATTAGAGCTTCACATCATCAGCCTATCTCACTGCTGGTCGTAGGCTTTTCCTATTAACTAAGTAGTTATTTGTATGACATTAGGAGGAAAGTACCCATACTCGCTACGCTGGGCAAGCGGATTGGCGATGACAGTAATGTGTTCACTACGATGACGCTGCTGCCCATCATCAATCTTTTATCACAGAATGGTCAATGACACTTTACAAAATCCTTTAGTCGACTCTTACTACGCCCACGGGAAGAGTTGGGGTGGAAACAAATGTATTCTTACTGTCGTCACCACACGGTTGAGTTAGTACTTAGCTTACATAAACTTTGCATCTCAGGTGGCGAGGCGAGAACGTGTCAACGGGAGAAGTGGAAGGGGTCATAAGCTCAATCGTTGGTCTCAAGGATACTATCGTCTACGGAGTAGCGGTAAGCACCAAACTTTTACCACAAGTCTTGAAGTATGTTTTAGCTCGGTTGCCCTGAAAACCAGTGTCGTGGCATCTGAGTTCTGAAAGTAAATAGATTGCGCAGCAATGCAATTCACCTCTCACGTATCTGGCCACGCCTGTCTACCTATAGGTTATGTGGAATAGATCTTTTTAGCAATCTTTTGCTCTCTTTAATTCTCTGTAATTTTGATGTCCTCTCCTGCCTTATTATGTTACTTTTGGTTAATGTTAATGTACCTATCATGTATTCTGGTTGCCCTGAAAACCAGCGCCATGGCTAAAACTTTAGCTAACGGCATATGCTGAGTGGCATCCATTTTGGTGTTGTTTTTAGTTTAAGATGTATTTTAATTTGAGTTTATCTTTTTACACCAAATAAATGAATTATATTCTATTCTATTCTATAAGACTGTGCATTTTATTAAAGTACTTACCCTCATTTCCAAGATTGTGTATTATGTAGTTCGCTAAGGTGTGCAATACAAACTTTCTACTTGTTTTTCAGATCCCAAACGTAGAAGGCAAATCAGGCATGGTGGCTATCACAGATCCTGAGAAGAACCTCAATCTATCCTCCCTCGCGAAAGGAGTCAACTCTTCCCTCCCTTCTTACGCCAGGCCTCTCTTCCTCAGAATCTTGCCAGAACCTTCCATCACCACCACCTTCAAGCTTCGAAAGAAGGAGTTGGTAGAACAGGGTTATACCCTTGGGATTCACGAGGACCCCATGTATTTTCTGGATCAAAGTGGGGAATACGTTCCTTTGACGAAGAAACTTTATGAAGATATAGCTAATGGTGTTGTGAGACTGTGACTTTAGCAACATTTAAAGTCGTATCCGGTAAAAATTTATGAATTTCGGGTTTTTTTTTATCATTGCTTGACCTACTGTTTCAAGAGATTCTGTATTCCGAACGCGCGCCGTCCATCCCTCGACACTTTCTCCTGTCATTCTTTTCGCATCGAAAAACTTCTCCCTGTCGGCGAAGGTACATCTTTTCGGCGAGAAATGCTTGTTTAGCACCTCCACTAAAGCGTCAAACGCCACCTCCTCCACTTGCTTCGGATGCACCAGATCCGTAGCCAGTCGATAAGTCTCATCTGCTAGATGAGCGAGTAATAACGGTGCCTTTTTTACGTCTTCAACCGAGTTCAATATGATGTACTGCTGTAATCTTCCAAGAAATAAATTCCACTCATGAGAATTGCGGTCGAAAATCGTAAGACTTCCGATGCAAGACATTTTTAATATTATATTTTTTGCGTGTGTGTAGATCGTCGCCAGTGAGGTATTTCTGAGTAAATAATCAAACAGGCAGCTCGGTTGATGGTCCATTTATACTGGTTCTGCAGGGGTGTGCGGGGAGCGACAGCGCGCCCACACAGATAAGCATAGATATACATCAGACATGCTGATGACTAGACCCCGTTATCTCGTCGCACTGACAGACATTAATTTTCCGTAGGGGTTTAGGGGCATTCCACAAGAATGTCGCTTACGTGACGCTTATACGAGTACTATCTATGGAAGCTACGTTAAACAAATGCTCAAAGTTAGAAAAAACTGTGAACGTGTAAGTTAAGTCCCGAAATATTACCTACGAAATATTTTAGAAGTACTAAAAGAATCGCATTACGTAAGCGACATTCTCGTGGAATGCCCCTTTAATATTTTTATTGATAGTTTGTATATCGATACATTGTGTTATTTTTGGCCGTTTAAACCTGTGTTAATTGTTACTTGTAGAACGTTATTAGAGATTTAAGACATTAGCTGCATGATGCGATAAAATGTGTTAAAATAAATGTATACTTTTATTTGAAGGGTCCACGGAAAAAGCATGTACAGGGCTTAAAAAAATCAGGGCAAATTCACACCTTATTCTGTTAAAAGTAAGGTGATTTTTTTCTTCTGTAATTTGAATTGACTAGACATGTTTTTTCCGTGGATCCTTCATTTGACTATATTCTACAGCATCCACATTAGCGAGAAGTCGCATTCTGTTGAAGTTATTTGTAAGCTAGTAGTAACTTGTTTTTTACGTTTGATAAAAACATAATGTTTATTTAAAAACTCTGCAATCGATAACATACTAGTTATTTATGTGGCTGGCGCATAATAAGAGGCATTAAACATGAGTGTGGTTTTATGAAACGAGCCGTAGGCGAGTTTCATAATAAGATCACACGAGTGTTTAATGCCTAATTATGTACAGTCACATACATAACTTTATCTACATCCATATCATTAGTTTAGAATGACAATTTACCTTTATTTTCATTGATATCCACTAAGTAATTACCTCTAAATATAAAAATTCAAATCAGTTGAAATCACTCGATTTGAGTAAGGATATCCTACAATAAATATTTATTGAAAAAAAAAACAACAAAAAGAAGTTGACTTCATAATGTTAAAATTAATATCATGACGACGATACTTTAATGTCAACATTATGATGCACGGTACTCTGCCTGTACTTTAATGTTAACATTATGATACAGCCACAGACACCGGTCTCTTAATATAGGTCATTACATTACCGCTTCTGAATACATAACAGGAAAATTATGATATTCCTGTAGATAAATAAATTAAATCTAACTTACCTAACCTATGTAAGATTAGCTCTTGTGGCATTGTGCCGAGGATGCTGACGGCATTTCCTCGCGGTGTCGCAATGCTGATACGCTCTGTCAGTCGTCAGGTCTTCGGTCTTTAGTTACATATTTCGTTAATCCCTTAGTTATTTCTAAGTAACTGATGATTATGCTAAGATATTAAATAAAACCAATTATTGTACAAAACTTATTTATTCAAGTCTTTGGAATGACTATTTTGTTCATGAATCCCTAATCACGAATTTCGTAATAAAAAACCGACCATCTGCGTATCAGACCAGGCACTACTGCGAAAATCGAAATTCGTAAATTTCGAGGATTTTTCTTTGTCACTCAAACGAAGGCGTCATTAGAGTGAGAGAGAGAGAGAAATCCTCGAAATTTACGAATTTAAGATTTTCGCGGTAGGGCCGCTGTCCAAGTATATTGAAAATTGGCGTAGAGGTTTCAATAGATATGTCACACGGAATAGTGCGTGGAATGTAGATTTTGTAATAACAAAACCTACGTTTTCGGCAAAATTTTAACAGCATAGCCACTCAGATACTTCTGTTGAAGACTCATATTGTTTCATTGTATATCTGTTGGAATTTCTTTCATAAATAAATAAATTAATTAACTATTTATTTTCACGCTCGCCCAGCGTAGCGATCATGAGCATTTACCTCCTAATGCGTCTATACGCATAGTTAATAGGAGAGGCCTACGTCCAGCAGTGGACTGAGATAGGTTGATGGTGTGATGTGATTCATTATGAATGGTCCGACACGCGACTAGCCGTTTTCTATTAAATTACCATAGCATTAATACTGTTTACGCCGGTTCATCGACCTTATTGCACACGATCTGCCAGAACACGATCCAGATGGGCAGGATGGTTGTTGTCACCACGTTGAATAGCCAGTTTCCGTATATCTGCAACAAAAATCACATCTATACATATTATGCGTACACATGTGTCAAGTCAGAAGCGCAATTCGATCTGCCCCCCTAAACACTATAAAATAGTCACAAGTACCAGGCAGTCAGAAACGCAAAGAGCTAACTCCGCCTCTAAACCCTATAAAACAGCTGTGCATCGCATGCACGCGTACCAGGCTGTCAGCGACGGCGAACATGGTGGCCTGCATGTAGGGTGCAGCGCGCTGTTATGAGTACCAGAAATAAAAGGATCCGATTAGCAACCATAAACAGTCTAAATCAGTAGTGTATATGAGCGACATGTACCAGGCAGTCAAAAACGCAAGGAGCTAATTGTCGTTGCGCCTATAAAATCCGCTATGTGATTGATTTATGACTTTGAAATAGTAACCTAGCAACTATACACAAACCCCCTTATTCATAAACGTAACATAACTTAACAAGCCGCTAAGTACTGTTTGTCCCGTTTGCTCTTATGGACACATTGTTAAGATCGAAAGGGACAAACAATTATTAGCGGCTTGTTAAGTTAGCAGACGTTTCTGAATAAGGGGGAAAGAGTATTAATTGAATTAATTAAAATCCACCACATGTCGGTTTTTACAGGCGCAACGACGTAATTCAATCTGCCTCAAAACAGTGGAAGAAAACAGTCACAGGTACCAGGCAGTCAGAAACGCAAGGAGCTAATCTCCTCCGCCTCTAAACCCTATAAAACAGCGGTGCCCCGCTCCCACACGTACCAGGCTGTCAGCGACGGCGAACATGGTGGCCTGCATGGCGGCGTCCCGGCCGCGGCCCGCGGCGCCGGCCCACGGCTCCTCGGGGAACAGCGCTCGGCTGTACAGCGCTATGGAGAGCGTCACGGCTTCTAGAGTCTGGCTAATGAAATATTGCCCCAACTTTTGGCGGGAAATTCAAAAAATCTAGGGCTGGATGTGTGACAAGCCCAAGTTTTTTTTTTAATTTCTCGCCAAAAGTTGGTGCATTTCATTAGCCAGACTCTATGAGCGACATGTACCAGGCAGTCAAAAACGCAAGGAGCCTAATTTAATCTGCTTCAAAACTGTGGTAGAAAATAGACACAAGTACCAGGCAGTCAAAAACGCAAGGAGCTAATCTACTCCGTCTCCACTGACGCGCAGCTGCGGGAGCTCGGCCAATGAGACTGCAGTGCTTCGAATTCGAATTTGAAGAATGTAATGGGTCAATTTTGCACAGTTCCGCACCCTTAACCCTATAAAACAGTGGTGCACCGCTCCCACACGTACCAGGCTGTCAGCGACGGCGAACATGGTGGCCTGCATGGCGGCGTCCCGGCCGCGGCCCGCGGCGCCGGCCCACGGCTCTTCGGGGAACAACGCGCGACTGTACAGCGCCATGGAGAGCGTCACGGCTTATATGAGCGACATGTACCAGACAGTCAAAAACGCAAGGAGCTAATCTCCTCCGCCTCTAAACCCTATAAAACAGCGGTGCCCCGCTCCCACACGTACCAGGCTGTCAGCGACGGCGAACATGGTGGCCTGCATGGCGGCGTCCCGGCCGCGGCCCGCGGCGCCGGCCCACGGCTCCTCGGGGAACAGCGCTCGGCTGTACAGCGCCATGGAGAGCGTCACGGCTTCTAGAGTCTGGCTAATGAAATATTGCCCCAACTTTTGGCGGGAAATTCAAAAAATCTAGGGCTGGATGTGTGACAAGCCCAAGTTTTTTTTTTAATTTCTCGCCAAAAGTTGGTGCATTTCATTAGCCAGACTCTATGAGCGACATGTACCAGGCAGTCAGAAACGCAAGGAGCTAATTTAATCAGCCTCAAAACAGTGGTAGAAAATAGTCACAAGTACCAGGCAGTCAGAAACGCAAAGAGCTAATCTCCTCCGCCTCTAAACTTATAAAACAGCGGTGCACCAGTAGGGTGTATCGCTGTTAAGAGTACCAGGCAGTCAGAAACGCAAGGAGCTAATCTACTCCGCCTCTAAACCCTATAAAACAGCGGTGCCCCGCTCCCACACGTACCAGGCTGTCAGCGACGCGAACATGGTGGCCTGCATGTAGTGTGCAGCGCTGTTAAGAGTACCAGGCAATCAGAAGTGAAAGTAGCTAATCCGATTAGCAACCATAATCAGTCTATAAATCAGCAGTGTATATGAGCGACATGTACCAGGCAGTCAAAAACGCAAGGAGCTAATTTAATCAGCCAAAACAGTGGTAGAAAATAGACACAAGTACCAGGCAGTCAAAAACGCAAGGAGCTAATCTACTCCGCCTCTAAACCCTATAAAACAGCGGTGCACCAGTAGAGTGCAGCGCTGTTAAGTGTACCAGGCAATCAGAAATGAAAGGAGCTAATCCGATTAGCAACCATAAACAGTCTAAATCAGCAGTTTACAGTCGAGTGCATTAATATATAGACACATTTGTAAGGGATCAGTATGGAGAAGTGTATATATATTAATGCCCTTGATTGTACATGAGCGACGTGTAGGCAACTAGGCAGTCAAAAACGCAAGGAGCTAATTTAATCTGCCTCAAAACAGTGGTACAAAATAGTCACAAGTACCAGGCAGTCAGAAACGCAAGGAGCTAATCTACTCCGCCTCTAAACCCTATAAAAACAGTGGTTGAAAATAGTCACAAGTACCAGGCAGTCAGAAACGCAAGGAGCTAATTCAATCTGTCTCAAAACTGTGGTAGAAAATAGTCACAAGTACCTGGCTGTCAGAAACGCAAGGAGCTAATTCAATCTGCCTCAAAACAGTGGAAGAAAACAGTCACAGGTACCAGGCAGCCAGAAACGCAAGGAGCTAATCTCCTCCGCCTCTAAACCCTATAAAACAGCGGTGCCCCGCTCCCACACGTACCAGGCTGTCAGCGACGGCGAACATGGTGGCCTGCATGGCGGCGTCCCGGCCGCGGCCCGCGGCGCCGGCCCACGGCTCTTCGGGGAACAGCGCGCGGCTGTACAGCGCCATGGAGAGCGTCACGGCTTATATGAGCGACATGTACCAGGCAGTCAAAAGCGCAAGGAGCTAATTCAATCTGCCTCAAAACTGTGGTAGAAAATAGTCACAAGTACCAGGCAGTCAGAAACGCAAGGAGCTAATCTACTCCGCCTCAAAACCCTATGAAACAGCGGTGCACCGCTCCCACACGTACCAGGCTGTCAGCGACGGCGAACATGGTGGCCTGCATGTAGTGTGCAGCGCAGCGCTGTTAAGAGTACCAGGCAATCAGAAATGAAAGGAGCTAATCCGATTAGCAACCATAAACAGTCTAAATCAGCAGTGTTATAGCGACATGTACCAGGCAGTCAAAAACGCAAGGAGCTAATTTAATCAGCCAAAACAGTGATAGAAAATAATCACAAGTACCAGGCAGTCAGAAACGCAAGGAGCTAATTCAATCTGCCTCAAAACAGTGGAAGAAAATAGTCACAAGTACCAGGTAGTCAGAAACGCAAGGAGCTAATCTACTCCGCCACTAAACCCTATAAAACAGCGGTGCCCCGCTCCCACACGTACCAGGCTGTCAGCGACGGCGAACATGGTGGCCTGCATGGCGGCGTCCCGGCCGCGGCCCGCGGCGCCGGCCCACGGCTCCTCGGGGAACAGCGCTCGGCTGTACAGCGCCATGGAGAGCGTCACGGCTGACAGCGGGTGGAGGAGAAGGCAGAAGGTGCGCTTGAAGAGGAGGGATATGCCGCTGAAAAGATTTTGAAAGTTATTTAATTGTATAGGTGCGACCAGGGGTGCGTATTTTGAATTTCACCAGTGACTTATGCTCACCGAAAACAAGTGATTTCCCTTGAGTTCATATTTTTGAAATGTCATCGGTGACTACAATTGTCATACCTATGAGGCTATGACATCGCTTTACGAGTGCCCAAACCCACTCGATTTGAAATCACCGTGTGACTAGTTTTGACAATTGACTTAGTGACATCTGCCATCTTTCAAAACTTTAGTTTTCTTTTCAAATGACATTGACACTCCGTTTTTCGTTCAACCAATTTGACAGAACCTAATATGAGTTACAGGTAGTATGAAAAATAAAAACCGATACTAAGGGCAACACTACCACATCTGCGCAAAAAGGAACGTAACAGGATAATTGTCTATGAGTTCTATGACATTGTACAATTTCTGCATGTTGGTAAAGAACGTGTGAGAATCAAAAATACGGCATTTGGAAAACAGTGACTTCAAATCACAGGTGATAAATTTTAGTCACCAGTGAACTCAATATCATCGGTGAAATTCAAAAATCGCACTCCAGACTCCAGACCGCAGCTTTAAAAACGGTGATGCAAAGGAATAACAGTGATCACGTGGTGCATCTGCGTAATCACCACACCGCCGCTTAAAAAACGGTGACGAGACGGCTGCAGATTTTGCGCATCTGTGTGAAGAGTACACAGAAACCGCGGAATCAAACTTTATGGGAGAGCATGCGGTAAAGTTTTGACGTTTACGGCGCGTCACTGCCAATCCGTACCGTTACTTTACTATTGAAATGTAAGCTTTTCTTGAGTCCGTTTTCTCCAAGATCCCATCATCAGATCCCTACTTGGTGCGAAATCGATTCACTGTTCTCCGAGATACTCGTAATGACAAAAAAACTCTGGAGTATTTTGACTGATGTCATGTTATCTCTAAACGAGTGACTGTGAACTTTGCTGAGATCGCGAAACGTCTGGTTGACGTAACTAAAGACCGAAGAGCTGGTGACTTCCTCGCACAACGCATCAGTCTTGCGATACAGCGAGGAAATGCCGCGAGCATCCTCGGTACAATGCCACGAGGGCCAATCTTAGATATAGGTTAGGTTAAGTAGATTTAGATTTTATCACTATGAACTTAGAATATAATGTCAGTTTAATAAAGTACCACTTTTTCATACTAACCTCATCTTCCCACCGCCTTTAGTCACCACCCCAACTACCAGGGCAACAGGAGTGTACAGAACAGCGATCGCCAATCCAAGCGGGAAGTTATGCATGCCCACAGACAAGCACACGGTCGCTAACTCGACCAACAATAGAATGTTCACTAGAGATAACTCCTCATAGGTCATGCGACCCTTGCGGAGAAGTCGGGGCAAAAAGGGGGATATCAGGGTCAGGAGAACCGATATGGCGATGAGGCCGTAGTATACGGATACTTCTGATGGCTGGTCGTAGACTGCACCTGGAAATTGAATGGGTATTAATATAATGGATGTGGAAACTGTTTTAAAGTTCGCCTATTCTAGCATTTGTCCAGGCCCCAATTTCACCACATTGACAAGTGCTACAATTGTAAATTTACTGTTTCTCTAATCGAGGGCGTCTATAGGCTACAGTTACCGCTTACCATCGGAAGGGCCGTGGGTTTGTTTGCCACCAACATAAAATGTAGTGCGGGAACTTAAAAAAATCAGCAGTAAATAACTACTTTTTTGCGAAGGAAAATTACAATTGTCACAAAAAACACGACAATTGTAGCGAAATTCCGACATAAGCCGAACCTCATGTGAAGATTTAATGAAAATTGTACTAAACCTTGCTACAATTGCCACGGGTATCGGAAAATAAAAAGTAGTTTATTAACGATACAATAACGTTATTAGTAATAATTTTATGTTGGTGGCAAACAAGCACATGGACCGTCCGATAGTAAGTGGTAGCCGTAGCTTACGGAGGCCTGTGACGTCAGTAACAGTGATATTTTACAATTGTCACACTTGTAATTATGGAATAGGCTGCAGGTGTCAAGAAACTAGAAGTTTTTCCCACAATAGTACATCTAATTGCTACAGAGGACGGGCCCGGGACGAAAGGGGTCGAAGACATAGACGGCAGACCTAAGCGATGCCTAGTAGATCTCAGGCAGGCAACCCCATTTCGCGCCGTGGTACATAAAAGCGTGTACTGTGGTACGTGGTACAGTGTCTCAAACACAGAATTTAAAGAAAAAAAACATCTCCTAAATCATGCGTTGTAGCTCAAAAATACTGTAAAAGCTTTGTTCCCCTATGTAACCTATTTTTTTTATGCTATAGGTGGCAAACGAACAGACGAATCGCCTGATGGAAAGCGATTAACGTCGCCCATGGACACCCGCAACACCAGAGGCGTCGCAAATGCGTTGCCGGCCTTTAAGGTGGGAGTACGCTCTTTTCTTGAAGGTTTGAAGGTCGTATCGGTCCGGAAACACCGCTTGTGACAGTTCGTTCCAAAGTTTAGCTGTGCGAGGCAGGAAGTTACGAGAAAAGCGCACAGTTGAGGACCGCCAATCATCTAAACGGTGAGAATGAAAACATTACATACACCTAGCCATATGAGAAACAAATAATATATGTATACATACACGGTGGGCCCGAGGAACCCGACAGATTCAAACAGGGTATTCCTGAAGATATTACGAGTAATTAATGTTATATCAACATAGGTCTCTTTAAGTATCCTAACAATTTTGTTTTTTAGAATAAAGTAAATCAATTAAATTTAGCACTTCCTTGTAAACAAATCTTTAGTTGAGTGAATGAGAGAAAGATATTCTTCTCCTTTGGCGAAAACCGACACTTTACGAATCATTCCGACATAAAACGATGTACGGCGAGCGGCGTGATCATAGACATATAAATTGATAGACCGAGTCTATATTATCTGTGGGTGACGCCGGCAATGCCTGTCAACGATGTTTTTTGGGTATACTAGTGCACCTAAACCGCAAATAGTAAAAGTGATTAAAATAAAGCTTTTCATGTATATTTCTGTTCGATAAGTGCACGGAATGTGATAAAAGTGATGACTTGTGTGGTTCCAGGGTGTAAAAACCGCCAGGGTTACCTGAATGAACAAAATAAAGACATTACGTTTCACCGGTAATTTAGTTTTGACTTGAATTTTAAGATTTCGAACCTTATTAAGGTAAAAGTAACTGAAAATCTTATTCAATATTTGTTGCCGGATACATGTGTGTAGTTTTGTGAATTAAACATTCGTATTTGCATTCATAATGTAATTATAAATAGTGGGATTCAAATATTTGTATCGCATAGTGTTGCACTTAAGAGACCGATCGTGATATCGATAAATGTATTGATAGCCAACTCAGAAAATGAATCGATGTTTTTAATTTCGAACAGGTTTCCATAGGACATTGAACAAAGGCTATTATGGGTCAAAGATATCAAAAAGGCAGATGACTGGTGCCCTAAAAGTATTCAAAAATATGCTCCGCACATTTTAAGCTGTTGTTTCAGGCAAGGGTACGCGCATAAATGATTACATTCTGACGTAGTACCCACCATATTTGGTAATCATCCAATGTCATGTCAACCAGAAAGTAAATTAAGTTTAGTTTAATAATGACACTCATGTGATACTTGTGTCGACTGATTAATTATAAAGAAGCCATCATACGAAAATTGTTAGGTATGCTTTAAGGGATGATAAGTTCCATAAAACATGTTATAATGAGGATTTTCTGAAATGCCGTTCACCAGGGCGTCAGGTCCAGAAACTTGTCTAAATTCTCAGAGCACCTATAGTTTCGTGTTTAAATTATTTGTACGTGTTATAAAATTATGTAAAAAAATAAAATGACCTTCTAGTTAGTTTTTCTTTGAGGCTAGATCATTGTGTTTCTTAGCGGGACCTTACCGCTACGTTTTAGACAGAACACTTCTTATGACATTTTAATTAAAGAAAATATTTCAATAATTTTGTGTTTTTATTTTTATCCTAAAAAATAGATTTAGAAATCATGACATATCAAGGATCGCAGAAGATCGTGATTCTGAGTAAGAAATAAGGTTTATTCCTACTGTATTCGCTACCTAATTTGGTAAAAATATTATTATTGCCGATAAAAGCATACGATGAAGACTGGACAACACTAATAGTAATGACATTTTATCTAGTCAGGTTGGTAACATTGTTCAAGAAAATGGAGTCGTTGATATAATTCAAGACCAAGGAGAGCTACCTTATTTGTCTCTTTTTCCTTATGGAATACATCTTGAGATGGTAAAGGATGACAATAGTTTGTTCAGGTATGTCTTAATCAGACACCGGTTTCGCGGGGGCAAATCTGTACTGACGTTTAATAGTGCGAAGACACATTAAACTAGTTTTGTTATTTGATATCGATAAAAATGTCGTACAACCGTTGTGTAATTTCAAGAATTTGAATGAAGAAAGAAAACTACATACTCAAAAATAAACTTTTTGAGGAATTAACTATCTTTAATATTTAATATAATTTTCATAATATACAATCGACATTTTTTCTAAATTTTCAGACTTTAATCTTCGTCGCCTGGGTGACAATATCCATTTTAGCCAACTAAATAAATTCAAAGAATTTACAATTTTGATGAATTCCTGTTTTATGACTCAGTTCTATTTCTTTTCCGGATACTTTAATCTTGCGTGGCATTTTTAGCCGCCTTAAGAAACAAAAAGGTAGATTTAATTGATCGGAATGCTAAATTATATTGTTGTAGGTACTAGATGAATTATTCAACGATGGTTGTCAAAAGTGACTCGACACAGTCAATGTCAGATATCGGTTGATTATAGTTGCGATAAGTATAAATGAAAGAGGTTTGCACGTAGTTAAACGTATTCCAACTTAGCCATTAGTTTAGTTATGATAATGATGATTAAAAAATTTTTTTATGGATGTCGATAAACTAAGTCGATATTTAATGAATCACTAGCACGGGTACATTTTTGCCCCCGCGAAACCGGTGTTTGGTCTTAATACACGGAATCTTCCCTATATTTAATCTGTGGGCGTGATGGTATGTGTCATGTCATGTCATTGTGACATGACAACAAAAGTCTTATGGGTAGGTCAAGCATGTTCGTGTTTAAGTGAATCGACCGAAACATCTCAATTTATTGAGTTCATAATGCCAATCATTTACATAACATGGTACATAAAAGGTAAAAATCATCATCATCAGCCTGTGATAGTCCACTGCTGGACGTAGTCCTCTCCTATCACCTATGCGTATAGACGCATTAGGAGGTAAATGCCCATAATCGCCACGCCTGGCAAGCGGATTGGCGATCGCAGTAATGTGTCCACTATGATGACGCTGCTGCCCATCATCATTTTTCTATCAAGTAATGGTCAGTGACACTTCAATCCCTTAGTCGACTTTTACGACACCCGCAGGAGGAGTTGGGGTGGTGACAAATGTATTCTTACTGCCGTCACCACACGGCCACGGCCAAAGGTAAAAATAATTAATTGTATCTAAATAAATTTCAATATCGTAAATTCGTAACCAAAGTAAAAGCGATTATGCTAGTGAAACCATAATTATTTAGTACTTTCACTTTTTTTTATGATAGTTTTTATTTGAAATTAGTTAGTTATACTAGCAAAAGAAAAGAAACCCAATGCAAACAACGAATTTTTATTAATTAATCAAATTTTCAAAATGTGAACCCTATTTATGTTGGAAGGCATTTTCTCGATTTGCATGAGGATTTTCTGGAAGCCACATGTGTAGGTTGTGAGAATTGAATTCTCCTTCTCTTGTGAATAAAGATTCGTCAGACCACAATATCTTGTTGAGAAATCCGGGATTTTCTACGAGTTTCTGATTCATTCTTTGACAATATCGCACCTTTAGTGCAACAACGACCTAATG
Source organism: Thaumatotibia leucotreta (assembly GCA_025490895.1). Lineage (NCBI taxonomy): Eukaryota > Metazoa > Arthropoda > Insecta > Lepidoptera > Tortricidae > Thaumatotibia > Thaumatotibia leucotreta. The sequence continues at coordinate 41,473 of JALPQI010004639.1, forward strand.
TCCTAACTATAGTTAGGACATTAGGTCGTTGTTGCACTAAAGGTGCGATATGCTATTCTAGCAAGCCCATCGTTGTTTAACAACCCTTGTACTTTTCGATAGTGAAAAGGGTGAAGACCGTACCTTATCCATAATTTTTATACGACCCTGTAATTAACTCCTACAATCCGAGCAACGGCTCTCGATGGCAACGTCGGATCTTCCGTGATCATGTTCATTATCCGGTTCTCCGTCTGTAAATCCAGATTGATCACTCTTTCATAACGATTTTTTCCAAGACCTAGTTCAGAAAATCGTCTATGTACATCCACAAACGTAGCATGGTGCGGCACACGACGAGTTGGATAACGTCCTAAACTCAACAACTGCTTCATGGGAGTTGCCGTCACAAAATCCGTAAATAAAATGGATATCTGCTAATTCGCGCGAAGAATAACGCGGTGGCATAGCGATTATTTATTTAAACAGAAGTAACACTTTATTTGCAATGTGATTTTGCGTGACAATCAGCAATCTTTTTGACCGACTTTTTGACGTTGTCATATCAGTCACATTCATTTCAAACTAGGTATGGGCCAGTTACGAGTATTAGCGTAAATAGTTTGCACTCTTGTGATTGAGCACGATAAACTAAAGTGTATTCTATTGATAAGTGAAGAGTATTATTTCTCATAAATGAAAAATAAAGGTATAATGTTAAAGTACGCCTAGGAATGAGAAAAGGTAACTACACTCAAACTTCAAGCTCCCCATGCTCATTACAATTAAAATAAATATTCATAGTGACGAAAGAAACCTTTTTTATTTGGATGACAAACTATTCGATAGGTACTAACTGGCCAGAAATACTGAAAATAGTTCTTGTCGAGTCGCTATATTTTTTTAAACGAACTATGCACGTAATGTTCTTAGGGTGCGTTAGACTGGAGATTTTAGAATTTCAGTTTTGATTAAAATAATGAATATCTCGAAAATTATGCGTAATTGGACTGCAGGTCATGCACATTATATGCTCCAAATAGGCTTTAGAATCGGTAGTTAAAGTTGGTCGGGTTCCTCGGGCCCACCGTGTATAATGTAAAATGCGCTATAAAGCAAGACCAGCCAGATTGCGTCAAGTTTTTTTTAATTGCTGAATGAGATGACGCCTGCAGCCAGGAAATGCTTTGTCAGCCTAGGCCTGCAAGAGTTATATAAGATTCCACCAACGACCTCTTCTAAACTCACTTGGAACGTCCTACTTAAAAACTCAACTAGTAAATTTGTTACTACTATGATTGCTATTTAAACTTACCAATCTGACTCAAAAGTATAGGCGAATTCATAACAGCATAACCCAACAAATGCACCAGCAAATAATTCGCTCCAATATTAACTATACTCATGCTGCTCTCCTCCTTCCTCTCTCTATGTCTCTTTCCACCTTTCTTGCCTTTTTCTTTCCCTAATTCCGATTGGAATTTATCTTTAAGCTCCTTAGATTCCTTGCATTCGTCATCTTCAGGTTTCTTTCTATGTCGAAGAGTCTCAGATTCAGGTAACTCCTCAGTTTTATCGTCGCCTGGTACATTGACGTCTGAAGTTTTGCGTTTGTGTTTGTGTGTTGGTTTTTCTTCATTTTCTTGTTGTGTTGTTACCCAGAGAGATAGCGCTCGGACGAGCATAGCCACGCATAGGAGGCAGAGGGATGGCATGTATTGACCTGAAAAATAAGTTTTGGACAATATAGTACATTACGACACAAGTGCGAAAAACAAGAAATTCGAAACGAGTGGGGATGTTTTAAAACGACACGATTTACGAATGTCCTTTTTGCACGTCTCGTATGTACAGTCACCACATGGGAATGTTGAGCCACTTGGCAATGGATGCAATTTGGTCGTGTAATATTATGGGTTCGGTATTTTTCGTTAGTAGGCACGATCGCGACATGACCGATGTTCCCCGATGATGTGTCAGTCAAATACGAATCTTTGTTGCGTCAAAATTTCAGTGTGTCAAAACTAGTTGAAATAATAAAATTTCTTCGTCTACGAGAATTAAGGATTAGTCATCGGCCATTATTAGACGCTAGATGTCGTTGTTCCTAGAGGAAACTGGATAACGACAGTTCTTCATAGATTTGTTTAAAACCGTTTAGTAATTTGTTCGTATTTGCTTCAAATCGGAAGCCATGATTTATCTGATATTAATAGGCGAGGTATTTTTTCCATTCATATTTATATAAATAGGTACGTTATCGAGCAATTTTAAATTATTTTTTTCATTGACAGAGACAAATGCTATTGCTGTCTTTATTATCATTCACAGCTCAGTTGACGTTAGAGCGCTCGTACACCTGTAAGTTCTTACGTAAGTTATAGGGACGGAGCTATACTAAGGAATGAGAGGTGAATATCACTATCTCATTCCTTAGTATAGCCCCGTCCCTATAACTTACGTAAGAACTTACAGGTGTACGGCTGGCCTTAGTTGAAAACTTATGTAATGTAACCTTTGTAGAAATATGGTTGGTAACCTTTGACAATCTACCCATAATCCTATAATCTGTCAGTAGCCATAAAAATGTATAATAGAAACTTGATAGTTTCTGACTGAAATTCTAACTTTGAAAAAATACCTGTCAGTGACAGCCGTTAAAAGGAAAGTGAACGAAATTACCACCAGCTATGCTATTCTCTTATTGACACATTCGACGCTGCGTTCGTCAACGAGCTCGATGTCGAGACAGCCTTGTCTAAAATCCTAGCTGTTTTGATTTGACATTAGGAATCGAGGCTGTGAGCGAGGTTGTGGGCGAGTTCGTCGCTGTTTTTCGTTAGAGAATACGAAGTTCATACATTAAACGTCAAACTTTCGACGCAATGTAGTTCCAACTCACGCCGCATTCGTCGCCGAGCACTAGTGTCGTTTAAAGTACATTAGTGAATACCATTTTTAGGCTCGACGCTGCCGCAGCACTGACACAGCGCTGACAGCAAGGCGGTTTCCTTAGTGAATAACACTGCAGGGCTCTGAAGTTAGATTGGCGTCTCCAGGTCTAAAGCGGATGTTATAACGTAACTATAGTAACGTCAGCTTCCGGAAAAATAGCGAAGAATCATTGGTTAAACATTTTTGTTATTACGTAACCATGGTAATGTCACCTTCTGAAGAATACGCGAGCGGTCATTGGCTAACCGTAGCAACGACCGCCCCATTGGTCAGCAGAGTTCGGCCGAAGTCGTGATACCAGCCTCATAAGAGTTCGGAACCCGATTTGTATTATTCGACCAAGTTGCGAACAGTGGCAAGTGGCTCAACAATCCCGTGTGGTGACTGTACGACGTTTTTTAGTACAGGGGCCTATTTCTCGAAAGCTTGTAACTTGTAATACAAGCGGAAGTCCTTATCTAATTAATAGAGTTAAAAAGAGACTTCCACTTGTATTACAAGTTACAAGCGTTCGAGAAACGGGCCCCAGATGGCCCTCCGAAGTTTTGGACCTGACGTAAAATGACCCACTTCTTTGCACTAGAGCCTAAAAAGTACACCATCTGTACTAAAAAAGAAGTTTTGGAAAAAATTACATTTTTGATGTGTTTTATCGCCGGCTGTATAGCCTAACCACTTTTGTAAGGTCCAGGTCGCCATAGTATTTGAGGAGTGTCTTTTCAAAAGGGCTTATTTTCACTTTCAACTTTTTTTAAACTATGAATGTAGTTTTGCTAAAAGTAGAGAAATACATATCTGTTTTGAATTTGAAGTTCTAATAAGCCTCTTCTTGTCCTCCAAAATGTTAAAATATCAAAGTCCGTGTCAAAAGGGCCTATTTCTCCCTTACACTAAGAAAATGATATGAGCTTTTAGAAGTGTATATTTTATTATAATAACTTATTATTAAGTACTTTTTGTATAAATGAAGGGTTTGTAAAATTTCCTTGAAAAACAGCTTGTGTATTATTGGATAAACTCACAAGGCCGCAACAAAACGGCTTAATTCCAAAAGTTCCGCATCAAAAGGGCTTAATTCTGAAAGTTTATGTTATATTAACTTAATAATTAAGTTGATAAAGCAATATATTTAGTGCCATAACATTTATATCAACTTACTTAAGTACTATATCAAAAACACAGAAAGAATATCGAAATGAAAACCGTGGATTTATGTTTTTCTCAATTTCCCAAAAAAAGTTACAACTGGAAATACGCCCTTTTGAAAAGACACTCCTCATTTATATAGTGAAACTTATGGCTATACTTAATTTCGTAATTGCATTTAAAGTTAGCGGCAGTCGAAAATCAAAATAATTAACAAACTTGCATTATTTAACCTTTCGGACGCCAACGACTGATATATTGGCACCGTAGATTCAACGCCAAAGACCGATATATAAGTCTTGGTCCACAGAGCAATATAAACCTACACGCATGTGCATAAAATTCACATTCAATTTTGACATTTTACTGACGTGGCGTCTGATTGACAGCTTTTGTATTTGAAGTGGCGTCAAAAAGGTTAATAATAAATACTCAGAAGTTAGTAGCAGTTCTTTCTAGCGTTAACCTATACAATAAGCAGTAGTTCGCATAAAAACGAAACTCACCGATAGAAACGAATCTGAAGTAGACCCCATCATGTAAAAGAAGTAACTCTGATGGAATCTCTCCAACAAATTGTTCAAAGACCTCAATATGCTCTTTAAAGCGACACCAAGGCGGTAGAAATTCGCAGAGGTCAGAGCATTCCCTTCAAAATGCAACTTACCAAGAGTAATTGGTCAAAAGACTAACTTGATGATGGAACAATTGAGGAGTGTCTTTTCAAAAAGGCTTATTTTCACTAGGGTTATTTTTTCTATGTTTTTATAAGAGAAATAAGCTCTATAACAAAGTGCAAATAAGTCCTTTTGAAAGACACTCGTCAATTCTTCAAGATTGATCAGCTCACTCTTTAGCAGGATACCAGGGCAGCAGAAGTTAGTAGTAGTTCTTTATACTGATAACCTAGCCATATATTGAAGCAGTGGACACAAAAGAAACTCACCGATAGAAACGAATCTGTTAGTAGCCGCCATCATGTAAAAGAAGTAACTCTGATGGAATCTCTCCAACAAATTGTTCAAAGACCTCAATATGCTCTCTAAAGCGACACCAAGGCGGTAGAAATTCGCAGAGGTAAGCGCATTCACTTTAGGATACCAAGAGTTGAAGTAATTGGTCAAAAGACAAACTTGATGATGGAACAATTGAGGAGTGACTTTTCAAAAAGGCTTATTTTCACTAGGGTTATTTTTTCTTTTTTATAAGAGAAATAAGCTCTATTAACGAAGTGCAAAAATAAGTTCTTTTGAAAGACACTCGTCAATTCTTAAAGATTGTTCAGCTCACTCTTTAGCAGGATACCAGGGCAGCAGAAGTTAGCAGTAGTTCTTTATGCTGTTAATCTAGCCATATATTGAAGCAGTGGACACAAAATAACTCACCGATAGAAACGAATCTGTTAGTAGCCGCCATCATGTAAAAGAAGTAACTCTGATGGAATCTCTCCAACAAATTGTTCAAAGACCTCAATATGCTCTCTAAAGCGACACCAAGGCGGTAGAAGTTCGCAGAGGTAAGCGCATTCACTTTAGGAGGTGTGCCGGCCGGATCGGACGCGTCTCGGCCTTCCAGGGTCACGGCTTCGATTCCGAAACGGTGGAATAAGCCGTGGTTGCCATTTGGTACCTAGAAAAAATTTAATAAATAAAAAATTGGAAAAAAAATCAACAAAAAACTGAAACATTTTTTAAAGGTGCATGCAGACCCAAAGAGCATTCGCTGTTCTATCCACCACTCAACGAAATCAACGAATCACGTTGTGTGTAACGATCGAATTTCGTAGAGTAGGGGAATAGAACAGCGAATGCTCTTTTGGTCTGCATGCACTTTACTGAAGTCCATGCTTTCTTTAGAACATCCTTTTGGATTACTTTCCAATTTGACTACTTTTGTTGTATGTAAATATCAAAAATATCACGGAATATCGAGAACTGATTTTCTAATAGTTTTTAACAGAACGGGTATTATCCCGAAATGGACTCGTTGGGTCCAAAATAATTTTGAAATTGATTGAAATAGGATTTTAATTTCGTAGGCTGACAACCAAAACTTAATATAAAAACTGTCACTACTCTTAGCAACCTCTTATGTCAGTATGGGTTCAGAACTTAGATACGATCTCTATTTCAAGTAGGTATTTGTTACTTAGTGAGCTTTGGTTGTCAACCGACGATTTGCTGATTATTGAAAAAGTTTTTGTCGACTTTTGTACTTTCTATATAATACCTTTTTAATTTTTTTTTGAGAACCTTATGCAAGTTTCGAGTTATTTAGTATTTTAAGTACATACCCCAGCAATTTGCGTGACAACCTGCCCAAGCAACGTGTATACTCCATTGGTCCATTCATCCACTGGGTTACGACTGCGTATCCAAGAATAACTGCAACAAAAACACATATTATCTTGTAAATTCATCATCATCATCATCATTTCAGCCAAAAGACGTCCACTGCCGGACATAGGCCTCCCCCAATGATCGCCAATATGACCGGTTCTGCGCTGCTTGCCTCCAGCGGGTTCCCGCGACCTTGACCAGGTCGTCGGACCATCTTGTGGGAGGTCTGCCCACACTACGTCTTCCGGTAAGTGGTCGCCAGTCAAGCAGTTTCTGGCCCCATCGGCCATCTAATCTTCTGGCGATGTGCCCAGCCCACTGCCACTTAAGTCTGGCAATTCTGAGAGCAATGTCGGTGACTTTGGTCCTCTTGCGAATCTCCTCGTGAATGTAAATTCATAATCATATCAAAAGGCACTCAACTGCTGCGTGGTGACGGCAGTAAGAATACATTTGTCACCACAACTCTTCCGGTGGGTGTCTTAACAGTCGACTATGCAGGCAAAAAAATCCACACTATCAAATCAAAAGGAAAAATATCAAAATGTTAAATTAGTATCGATAAGGCTACGTTTATACCAGAGATGTGCGAGGATGTGTTTCCATACAAATTACACCTCGCTCGAATCATTAATAGGTGTCAGGTGGAAACGCAACCTAAGACGGGAACGATCCTTATCGCCTTGCTAAGTTAGGAGTCGCTTATATTATGAATAAGGGTTAGAATTGTATTTGAAAAATTCAGCTGTTACCTGTTTTTATAAGAGTGGTGTATACCAGACTTGACGCATAGTTTATGAACCAAATTACCAAGATCGAGGTTAGGTAACTGCCCATTCAATCCTTCCACCTTTACTTCGATGTATTCTGAAACATTATACTAACTTCAAGTAACGCGTAACGAAAGTATAATAAAAAAGGGTCCACGGAAAGAACATGTCTAGTCAATTCAAATTACAGAAGGAAAAACCACCTTACTTTAAACAGAATAAGGTGTGAATTTGACCTGATTTTTGTAGGCACTGGACAGGTTTTCCATGGACCCTTCAAATAGTACTAACGTACCATATCGCACCTTTAGAATGAAAGTGACCTAAGGGCCCGTTCAGACGGACAGCATTTCAACTGCAATCCAGCTGCAAAGTGGCAGTTCCGGGGCAGTTCTGATGCAGTTGGTCCAACTCACAGATCAGTATAGATAGCTAACGGTAGCATGGAATATGTCGCAGCGTTATGGCCGATAGGCCTTTATACGCCCTATGAGCCAGTCGCAACTTACCCGCGACTGCAGAATGAGCTCGGACATATCCGCAAAATGCCGAATTGTGCCGTTATTTCTTGTAAAAGTAGGAGTGTAAATAAACATTTCAAGGACTATTGAGTCACGTACCACATGAAAGTATTGATTTTTTTAGTTATTAGTTGACAAAACCACGTATTTTTACAAATAATATATAACAACAAACCGCTGACATAAATGTCATAATGATTTTACTTGGGCATACCAATTGGTTGAACTATTCAGTGACAAATTGTATGTGCGTTTTACATTGACGGCTTAGAATAGCAAGCAAGTTGCAATTTGGTAAGTGACCGTGCAATGTATCCAATTGCTAGCGATATTCACAACCGTCCTGTCATTTCTTGGTACGGCCGCTGCGAGCAGGCCGCGAACTAGAGGTACGACTGACCGTGCCGATGACAAATAGGGTCGATAAATTGTTGATGTATTTGATTATGATTATATTCAATTTTTCTTTCATATTTTGACCTTTGTATCAATATCTTATCTTCATAAAGGTAAAACAATATATATAGATTATATCGCGTATTATATTATTTTGAGCCTTTTACAATAACCGTTGTCAAAGGTTGAAATTGTTTTATTTAAATATGTGACCATTGCGGAAACGGCCGATAACGTTATATTTATTAAGGGTACAACCGTCTAAATAATTATTTGTTCATGTGATTCCCAGCCACAATTAAGATAATGTCGTTAATAAATTGCTTTGTTCATATTCCAATATATGTTTATAATTGACATTCTGTAGTTTATTATTTACAAACCAGATCCGACACGAAAGTAAGAAAAAAGTTTTCTAATTTATTATTAAATGACATAAAATGAAAACAAACAATATAAGGACTTAACTTAACTACCTATAAATAAAAAAATTGGCCTAAATCGCCGTCAGTGGGCAAGGTACCCAGAAGGCTGGCCGCATTCCCCCGTTGTACTCGTATAGCTATACTTAAACGCTGTGCAAGGTACTGGCCAGCCCTCTGGTCGCCTGAGGTCTCTCTTAGGCGAGCCGCTAGATCTTTAAAAAGTCCATGTGCACTTGGCCCCCATGGCCCCAAGGTCTCCACACCAAACGCCGCAAATATGTAGCTGGTTCCTAAAGCAGCATATTTGCGGCGCTTGAGACTTTCGGCTAATGATTCCGCGGCGCCAGCAGCAACGCCGGTGATCGAAACATGGGACGGCGCCAGAGTGTCAACGCAGGTGGCGTCCCAAACTAGCGGCCGGCCCATGCTCCAGGGCACCAGCGTCATTCAGCGGATAACATAATGTTTATAAAGATTAGATACATCGTCCAATGCGATATTTTAATCTGTATTTATTTCTTATTAAATGATAGATCGATTTTAATGTTTTTCTTAATATTCCGGCTTTATCAAATATCTATGGATAAAAATTTATCGACGTAGCCTCCTCTCTAGTGCCGCATCATATGGTAGCGCTTTAGCCAATCACAGCGTGGCAAAGGCCCGACCTCGGAGACACCGAGACTCATTACAATTTCGCTTCGTTACAAATCTCTCTCTTTCATATATCTGTGGTCCAACTGCATCAGAACTGCAACTGGAAATGCTGTCCGTCTGAACGGGCCCTAATTCAAAATTTTGGAATGATCAATTATGTACTTAATTAAAAACACCTAAAAGCTTAACATTCCGAATTCGAAAATTTTGGATTAGGTCACTTTCATTCTAAGTCAAAGTCAAAGTCAAAATATTCTTTATCTACACAAATATCGTTAAGTGCTCTAAACGCTTTCAGAAGCAATAGACAATGACCAGCATTACCCACCATCAGAACTTGGCACATACATAAAGTTAACATTATATACGATTTTTCCGGAGGTTATGAGTTTTAAATTTGGAACAGCTGTCAGATTCAAGTGAGGTGTCTATTCTGGTATCTATAGATATTCAGCCAGTCATCGACACAAAAAGTTAATTCAGTATGTTTTTCAGTTACAATCGGGCGATATTTTCATATCGAGTGACACAAGATTAAAACATCACTCGATTGTCTATGATTTAAAAAAAAATACAGAGATTCAAATCGCTGCCATTCCGAGCAGCTGTCTTTTGTTTGTTGGCTTACTACTACAAGTGAACAATTGTGAAAAAAATTGAATACTTTGTGATAATACTGATAATTACTTGATAATGAGTGGCAGTGACTCGGATAACGATATGAGCACTCCGCCGGACATATTCAATGCAGCTATGACCGCAACTAACAACCTGTTGCCGCAAAAGTAGAGCCAAGTATGAGAAAGCTTTGTTTCTGAACGTATCTTAGAGCACTTATGATATGTGTGTAGATAAAGTAGTGTATGCAACTATACGTAATCAGGCATTACAACACTCGTGTGATGCTATTATGAAACTCACCTTCGGTTCGTTTCATAAACCCACACTCGAGTTGTAATGCCCCTCATTACGTACGGTTGCATAAACTACTATTATTCAATTAGGCCCAGCAACGAGCGCTTTTGAATCGTTAAACTAAATAGCGAATGAGAGAAAAAAAAAACTACCTCCGGTTCTAACCCTACACCACTGCCTGAGAAGAATCCGGCAAGAAACTCAGCGGGACTTTCTTTTTTCAAATAATAGTTTTATAACATCTTACGGCTAACATGCATTAATTAAAAACGAAACATAAATTTGATTTAATATAAATACAGATATAGTACATTAACTAGAGATGAAGTCTCTAATAGTCAGAACAATTATATAAATTTAATGAATTTTGAGAAATATATAGATGTAAAGATATATGTAAAAGGGCATACAATTGTTTTTAGTTAAACGTTAAAATTAGCATTATTATACTGCTAGAGATGTAAAGGTCTCTAGTTGTCAGAGTAAAAAGAAAACAAACGGATACATTTCACTAAATGTTTCAGAGATGTATAAGGTCTCATAATATGTCATAATATTAAATAATCATAAATAAACAAACATGTAGCGAATTCAATTTCTCATATCAAGAACAGCAGGAAAATTGTTTGAATTTAAGCCATGAGTGAGCTTGATTAGACCGGTCTCCGCAAACAGCACCCGTTCACGAGTATGACGCGTATCTCAGCCATCGCCTCCCTCAACCTTCTTTCGGGAAAGTGGCGACCCGATCAACGACGCCACCGTAAGCAGAGACCTTAAAGTGAGCATGACTGTGCAAGCTAAAGGTGCGATATGGGCAATAAAATTGGGCATACCCTTCTTGAGCTCGTTCTGTACGGTAAGAAATGAATTTTAAGATTTGAGTATGTGTTAGTGCCAATTTCTGATTTGTTGCTGAATGTCAGTTTAATATTTTAAGCAGTGGTTAGATGGTCAATCATATTAGTCCAAAGACACAAAGTTCATATTCGCCTGGCATCAGTCAACAGAAAATAGGACTGATGGATTAAACTGACGCCAAAATTAGCGTGTAGCCGATCTCAAATAGGTACTTAAAGTTTTTGTTAGATTAAGTCGTTGAGTTGTGGCTGAATGTCGGTTTTATGTTTTAATTTCAAGTGGTGCCAACCGATTTTAATAGAATTTGTTTTGTCATGGTTATTCAATAGTAGATTGTGTCACAAGGGATCAAAATGGTATATTTCCGGCGTGGGCGTATATTGCATCCTGAATGGAGCGACGTATTCCACAATTGAATCCCGACCGTAGCGATTCTAAAGTGGAATCCTGAGCGTAATAAAGGAAGGATTCAAGCGTTAACGCCCAAGACGAAATAATTTTGATACCGTGTGACACATACTGCTTATCACACCACCTATGAGAAAAATAAAAGATATATCTCATATTAAATATTTATGCAAATAATCGATTCTGAAGAAATTTTTATCAATTATGAACGTACTGTTTATTGTCATATTTCATTGTAATTATTTAGGCTGGCAATAGAAAGTCCTTGAACAGAAAAGTGCCACTTTGATCCCTCCCAGCAGGGAAGAAAAGGCCCGTATTCGAATAGGTGGTGTGAAAAAACAGTTAATTATGTCTCTTTTCTATCGCCATTCAACTCTTTATCCACATAGTAGTGACGGTACTTACTTATTTTAGGCGTATGTATCTCCAAATTGATAGCTGCCTGAATAGACCCAGACCTGCCCTTCAGCTTACCAGGGTTCAAGCATTTCTTATGCTCAAAACCCATGCCCAAAGAGCCCAAGTCCAATCTCGGCATACCAGGCGACCAGAAACCACCGAGAGATGTGTAGAAAGTGCCAGAGTCGCGTTGGATCCCGTGATATGCTTCTAGCCACGCCTGCATTCCTAGTTGTTCGTGTTCAGTCACAAGGAAGATTATGTCTTTAGCCCAGTATTTTTGTGCTGAAAAAGAAGTTTATTCCCGTTGAAATTTGAGAAGCTGTCAGAAGAACATGTAAAAGAGAAAATATCTTAACATGTTTTGTAGTCATATCAATCAATAATTGATGTAAAATATGGATTTATTGTCCCTGCGGCGAGGTGACGGCAGCAAAAATCCCTTAGTCGACTCATACGACACCCGCAGGAGGAGTTGGGGTGGTGAAAAATGTATTCTTACTGCCGTCACTACACGGCCAACGGTCATTTATACAATGGAGAAAAATTACTGCGACCGCCAGCCCGCTTTCCCGTGGCGATAATGGCCATTACCTCCTAACGCAGACTTGAAGAGCGATGCAATTTGAACTTAATAGTATCGTAGCAAGACTCGTTATTTCTTCAAACGGGTTTTTGGAGAGGGTTTTCTGTACTTGTACTAATATGTATACAAATATGTGTTGCCGTGTGGTGACGGCAGTAAGAACACATTTGTCACCACCCCAACTCTTCCCGCGGGTGTCGTAAGAGCCGACTAAAGGATCAAAGTGTCACTGACCATCCTTTGATACAAGATTGATGATGGGCAGCAGCGTCATCATAGTGGACAGTGTGGACACATTACTGCGATCGTCAATCCATTTGCCCAGCGTGGCGATTATCGGCATTTACCTCCTAATGCGTCTATACGCAAAGTTAATAGGAGAAGCCTACGTCCAGCAGTGGACTAATATAGGCTGATGACGACGTACTGATTCTGATTCTGACGTACTAATAAGTATTCTGCGGTAACACTTACAATGAGCGAACTGAGCAAAAGCGAGCATTAGAGCGATGCCGGCAGCGGTGTCTTTCTGATGCGTTCCAGGCGCGCGATGGGACGCCGTTAGTACTAGCGCCTCAAGCGAAGCTGTACGCGGCGCTCGTAGTATTCCGTACACGTCTGTACCGAGGTTATAGTCATGGCTATTCTATAGTACTTACAGCGAGCGAACTGAGCGAAAGCGAGCATTAGAGCGATGCCGGCAGCGGTGTCTTTCTGATGCGTTCCAGGCGCGCGATGTGGCGCCGTTAGTACTAGCGCCTCAAGCGAAGCTGTACGCGGCGCACGTAGTAATCCGTACACGTCTGTACCGAGGTTATAGTCGTGGCTATTCTATAGTACTTACAGCGAGCGAACTGAGCGAAAGCGAGCATTAGAGCGATGCCGGCAGCGGTGTCTTTTTGATGCGTCCCAGGCGCGCGATGTGGCGCCGTTAATACTAGCGCCTCAAGCGAAGCTGTACGCGGCGCGCGTAGTATTCCGTACACGTCTGTACTGAGATTATAGTCATGGCTATTCTATAGTACTTACAGCGAGCGAACTGAGCGAAAGCGAGCATGAGAGCGATGCCGGCAGCGGTGTCTTTCTTTCTTCTTTGTGGTGCCGTCAGTACTAGCGCCTCGAGCGTTATAGTGTGTGAGAGATATAGTAGTGGCCGTTCTGGGCATTTCTCCGAGCGTTTCAACCGCCGTGACTTCGGTAGCAGCCTTATCACACGAATCCCGTGAGCGGTGCAAGAACTTTTGGATGTATTTGTAGACGTTGTTGATAAATACCAATATATCCAAAAAATGTATGATCGGAAATCGGGTAATAATGTTGCCACCGAAGTCACGGCGGTTTAAACGCTCGGAGAAATGCCCTTCTATAGTACTTACAGCGAGCGAACTGAGCGAAAGCGAGCATTAGAGCGATGCCGGCAGCGGTGTCTTTCTGATGCGTCCCAGGCGCGCGATGTGGCGCCGTCAGTACTAGCGCCTCAAGCGAAGCTGTACGCGGCGCTCGTAGTATTCCGTACACGTCTGTACTGAGGTTATAGTCATGGCTATTCTATAGTACTTACAGCGAGCGAACTGAGCGAAAGCGAGCATTAGAGCGATGCCGGCAGCGGTGTCTTTCTGATGCGTTCCAGGCGCGCGATGTGGCGCCGTCAGTACTAGCGCCTCAAGCGAAGCTGTACGCGGCGCTCGTAGTATCCCGTACACATTTGTGCCGTGGTACACCTTTAGGTAGACAATCACAGAATTAGATTTGGATAGAAGAAACAAGTTCATTCATTTGTATGGCGGCCGAGCGTGTCATATTTTGTACTGAAGTTGTTACTTGCCTATGATTTTAAATATGTCTCAGGCCCTTGAGTATTCATATTTTTTTGTGTTGTTGCAATTATTACTTAAGGAGGCATTATTAATGTTTTTGTTCACTTTAACTTACAAAATTTGACGCCCGAAAGCTGCAAGCTGCGATTAAAGACGGACAACTCAGTGGATTTCACCGAGTTCATTTGACACGCTAAGTAGATACGTTTGCTTGATCTTACATATGGTATATATGACATCTGTGTAGACAAGACAATGTTGTTACTTGATTCGAAAATACGCTTGGTCTTTTCGGCGTATCATGAGAGAAGTGGAACGAGCCATACTGATGCGTAAATTTTCCAAAATGCTTAAGAAAGGTTTTTCGAACAAGTACCCTTAAATTGTCAACATATATAATAAAAATGCACATATTTTTCGACCCATTTTTTGTATATTTTTCAAAGACAATTTTCTGCTCTACATAATGGTGAAGAGGCTAAACGCACGATTTTGTTTTTAAGTGGCCAATTTAAGGTTTAAGTTAATACTAGAATGTAAAAAATGCTCAAAAAGGGTCATATAAGGACAAAAAACATGTCAGTTAAAAGCACTCTGGAAAGTAGTGGCGGGTGCTAATATCTGGTAGTTGGAGGCATTTAAGTCCTACGCATGGTTATTGGGTGAGACCTATGTTCAGCAGTGGACTGAGATAGGCTGATGATGACGACCTATCGCAGGCAAACGCTGGTAATCATAATGTATACACCATTTTCTGTCTATTATACAAACTTTTAACTCCGACTGTACCTTCTTCAGTGATTTCTTCTAGTATTCATTATTTAAGACAAGTCTAACAAGCCTAAACTTAAAATGCTTATATTGTTTCAGCTTGGCTCCTGGTTTCTTCTGGTTCCATCAGACAAGCTCCATGATTTCATTATACATATTTCATTGTCATCTTACTTACAATGTTTCTAAACTTTCAGCTCAACAGGTAATTGGGAAATATATAAAATATAACTAGCAAGATAATAAATGATGTGACAGGGGAAACTAAAGAAGAGCATGTAATGTGAGCTACGAACAAATAAAACATGGAAGCCGCACGCCATACTAAATTGCCTTTCAAAAACGGTCCTGAATTTTAGTTGACAAGTGTCACCCCCTCTTCATTGCATCATGGTAATGAATTTCAATATCAACCTATAAAAACTTAAACCGCCATTTAAAAATAGTTGTCATTGGTCCATCAAAGTTCTGATTGGCAATATTCTATAAAATATGTCAAATATGTTGCGCCGAAATATGCGCGGTGTTAAGAAAAGCGCTATGTCCTGCCCATCTTGGCACAATTGAACAATTCGTTTTGGGGGCATTTTTGAGCTGGCGTTAGACGTCCATGTTATATATGGTTGCAGAATGTGAGTGAGTTGGCGAGCTCAGTGGCATCTATGATTGTTTTAAAGCACCCAATATTTAGTTGCGATGTAACTGAACTCTTAAAAGAATAACTAAAAGGTGGGATAGATAGATAGATATGTTTATTGATAAAATTGTATACATACTACCACTACTATGTCCATTTTAAAAAATATAATTGATTTGATTTCGGTCAGTTTAATAATTACAATTTACATTATAAATTAATAATGGTATCATTGATGAGTTGAAGACTGTTACTCAGTAACGGTTATAATTGTTATCAACAATCTCTTAAAATAAATTCAATAAGGTATTCATTGATTAAAAATTCTGTACTAACCTGACCTCTGCCGAGAGGGTAGTCGAGAGTGAAGTTGTGTGTATACACTTCTAGGTGTAGCTGCGACATCTTAGCCACCAGCCACGCTACTGGCATCTGCTCCATGTCATCTAACTTGTACTGTAAACATAATTGTGTTAAAATAAATAAAATTCTACAAAATTACAGACATAATGATTAAAACTTTCACACTCATATTTTAACAATTAATCCTCAATCTATTAATGTGAATTCAGATAAATCCAATTATAGAAACCTTTATTACTAAACTAAAACTAAACAATAAGAGAAAGTAAACGAAAAAGAAACAACTCAGACACCTAACCTTGAAGTCAAGTGAATAATCAAGACCAAGTTTGGATAGTTCATAAAACCTGTACAGCTAGGTGTTGATATATTTTCTTCCCAGTCTGCCTGGGTGTATTGTTGTGCCCAAAAATCAGTATAATATTAAATGTAAATTAAAGATTAAGTTGCATTTGTCCTTAACCTGGGGAGCATGACCCAGGGTATCTCATACCCACCCCTGTCACTTATGTCAATAATGACAAAGTCTATTGTCCAATGACATTTTTTCACCTCATGCACACCGGGTTAAAATATGAAATTACAGACAGTACTTCTAACATTCATTAAAAGTATAATGAGCCCAAATCAAAGGGGATAAAAAAAACTAGGAAAAATTGCAGTGTAAAATCTTAGTGCATCCATCTATCTAATCTTATCTTATTGGAACTCTTATAATGGAGACTTTCAACCCAATGGGATCTTTAATTGACGCTTATCATGTACAACTCTGTATTCCTAAATGCCAAAATTA
>JALPQI010004640.1:0-64342 GCA_025490895.1 Thaumatotibia leucotreta
CCAGCCAGCAGATGGCCCCGGTGGTTCCGACGTCCAACCCCAAATTGCCCCACCCTCAGTTCGTCACCATCTCTCTTGCCCAGTTTCGCGTTGAAGTCCCCCATAACAACGGTGAAGTAGGTTCTGGAGCTATGCATGGCTTTTGAGATATCATCATACATAGCCTCCACCTCGTCGTCGGAGTGTGTCGAAGTCGGCGCGTACACCTGTATGACCTTCAGCGAGTATCTCTCAGATACTCTGAGTATAAGGTACGCCACCCTAGCCGACACACTCTCGATCTTCACCACGTTGTTTACGAGGGACTTGTGGACGATGAACCCGACACCTCCCTGGGACTGTTGGTTGCCCTCCCGGAAATAGAGCAAGTTGCCGGACTTTAGGATTATCGTGTCCTCGCCCTCTCTTCGGACTTCTGACAATCCCACAATGTCCCAACGCAACTTGCTCAATCCTTCCTCCAGTTCCACTAACTTTCGTCGGTCCGCAGTGTACGTGTGTTATAAGTTGCCAGGGCCAGAGGTCGTCGGTGGTGGTAGCCGGATCTTTGCCGGAGATTCTTAGCACCCCTGACCCCGCTAGCACCCTGGCCGCTACCATAACCAGGGCACCGGGGGTCGCCGGAACCTCGGGGCCGCGGCCTTTTTTGTGCTATAATTTTATTTTGGGGGGTATTTGCCATAATCGCCACGCTTGGCATGCGGGTTGGCGATCGCAGTGTCTCCACCGCACTTTAGGGATGCTGCTGCCCATCCCCCGGTGGTCTTGGTCGTAGTTTCAGACATACCCGGGTCAAGTGTATGATCAGTAACACTTTAGTCCCTTAGTCGACTCCTACGACACCCACGGGAAGAGTTGGGGTGGTGACAAATGTATTCTTACTGCCGTCACCACACGGCACAGTGTATTTGATACGGGCGAATATTTTAGTGGCGATTACTATCGGACCTAGGGAACCTATTTACATAAATTTATTTTAGAAATTAAGGTTTTTTTTTTTCATACAAAATAATTGAGCCCGCAATGTATTGCATCCACTGGTAGCCACATTACTAAAGTAGACATAAGTATCTAAACGTCATACGAGTCTCATGTCAGTTGGCCGGCATACATTGCTGCTGGGTTGCACTTTAGAAAAATCATTACACCTAATCAGCAACAAAATTTAACGAAATTGTTATCTTATACGACTCGTAGGATCAGATATTATAGCTGGATTAATTATTCGTCCGTATCAAATACCCACGCTGTATAACAGGATATACATACTTATACGTAGTCATCGTTGTCCTCATTAAATCAATTGGTAATCGAAGCGAGCGCACTATCATTATTGTAATAGCTCGAATAGAACATAAATTGAACGATGCCAGTAATTGCACTAGATACATGCTGATATCGGGTTTCCTGCATTGAAGTGAACTTAGATTGGTGAGATCGAATTATCTGTATACTAAGTACTTTGATTTGAAACATCATCGAAATTATTACAAAAAAAAAATTGCAAAATTGAAAAGCAAAAACCAGCCAATAGCATGTTTTGACTTTTTCATGGTGTTTGGGGTCTGTAGTTGCTCTTCCGTAATAATACACAGATTTGAATAGATTACTTAACTAAAACCTGCATACATTCGCGAATAAATTCAAAGGTGTATGTGAAGTTCCCAACCCGCTTAGGACCAGCGTGGGGACTATAGCCCATATCCCTCTCATATATGAGAGGAGGCCTGTGCCCAGCAGTGGGACATTATACATATAGGCTATAATATTATTAAATATGATTATAGTTAACCAAAAGGGAGTATTAAAATACTTACACACTTGCGTCACTTATGTGTTTTCGCCAAGAAGGAATGAATAATATTTTTGCAATAATTTAAGTAAGTCTTAAGTACTACACATAATCATGCTTGAAATAGTGTTACTCGAAAGGCTTTTTCTCAAATACGCGATTTTCTATATTCATGGTATTTTATTAATGCCTGTAGAAATTATTTTGAAAATGTTTCACCTAATATAAAAGAAACATTTCCGAAGACCCCTAACATTTTTAAAATTATTAAAATCCACAATATTATGCCAGAATCAATAAAATAAGCATTTCGATGTAGGTTCTAGCTAGAGATCCCGTAAAATAAAATAAAAAAATCGGCGGGATTGATTTTTTTTTTTTTTTTTTACGGGATATATCGTTAACATGTACACCAAATACTCGTACCCAGCTTTCTGGTACGAACGATGACTGAACATAGCCTCAGACGGACGGTCGGACGGACAGACCGGCATTGAGAAATATTTGAGTTGCTAGTTGACTACAGAACCCTCATCATCATCAGCCTATCGCAGTCCACTGCTGGACATAGGTCTCCCCAATTTCACGCCACCGTTCTCGATCTTCGGCTGCTCGCATCCAGCTACCTGCCAGTCATTCTGCGCAAATTGTCGCTCCACCTTGCCTGAGGGCGTCCTACACTACGCTTACAGAGACGCGAAACCCTAATAATCACCAAATTAAAAATTTAAATACAACAGACTTCAACCGATTTCTCCAAGATCCCATTATCAGAACCTGACTTGGTGCCAACAGGAACATCTTAGTTTATTCTGAAGTCGTTTAAAAAAATAATTATCTAAATCGGTTGACGTGGTATCGCGTTGTTCGTCCATTTGTCGTGCACATGATTAATGGTTAAGACTTATATGGTTTTATCATGGATGCCATCGTCAGAACTGGACCAAATTAAAATGGTACCAACCAGTGAGCATCAGCATTCAAATAAAAGAAGAATCATCAAGATCGGTTCACCCAGTCAAAAGTTATGAGGTAACAAACATAAATAAACATACAGTCGAATTGAGAACCTCCTTTTTTTGAAGTCGGGTGAAAAGAGAAGAAATCGATGTTTATGTCCGCCCTCTACTGCGAGTATAATGTACCGGACTCAATAATGACTCTCACGACTTTATCGCTGGCGAAATGTTAGTGTGCAGTTTACGGTTACGGTTAATGGCTTCGTTCGACTTTCATTGCTGGTGACACTTGCAGCCGTAACCTGCACACTAACACTTCCGCAGCGATGAACATGAAACAATTACATACTAGCGACCCGCCCCGGCTTTCCACGGGTACAATACTGGTAGGTATTAAATAAAAATAAAAATAAATCTCTTTAATCACTTTAAAAAAAAACCCATCAAAATGTTGTCGGCAAAGCTGGAGTGGCCAAGGGCTTAGGCGTTAGGTTTACCTCCGGCGTTGGTTATCTTCGGATTTTTTTCTTTGGTATATGAGTAAATGAAATCTAATATACAGGGTGTTACACTAGCCACTGAAAACCTTGAATGGGGTGATTTAGTAGGCTATACTAGTTGAACAACTTTTACTATACGTATAGAGCCAATCACGAAATATAAAAAACATGTCTTTTTCATACATTTTGACCGATCGATCACGACATTTTGTATCATCATCTCAGCCATAAGACGTCCACTACTGAACATAGGCCTCCCCTCTGGACCTCCACATGTACCGGTTAAATGCGACCTGCATCCAGCGTGTCCCGGCGACCTTCATAAGGTCGTCTCGTCTGGCCATCTTGTGGGTGGACGTCCTACGCTGCGTTTGCCTAGCCGTGGTCTCCACTCGAGCACTTTTCGACCCCATCGACCAACTGCTCTGCGTGCAATGTGGCCTGCCAATTGCCAGTTCAGCTTGCTAATCCGGAGGGCTATTTGACATTTTGTATGAAAGAGCTAATTTTTTTTAGATTTTTGGGTGAGCTCCATAGTAAAAGTTGTTCAGTATAACCTACCAAATCACCCCGTTCCAGGTTTTCAGTGGCTCGTGTAACACGTTGTATAAAAAACAATTTTATCAAATAAAATTCGTCGAAATACATAACGTATTTGAAATTTGACTAAGCCACAAAACATCAGAATTCATTAGCTGATTGACAAAGATGAAACAAAAAAGAGTCTTCATACGACTGCGTTCCGAATTTTAATCAAAATATTCCAGATAAATTTATTACTGAGGCAATATTCGTGGAAAAGGTTCTATTATGTTTTATTGAGGTACTAACTAGGTACAGTGAATTTGCCAGAATCGTCGGGAAATTACCAAGTCATTGAGAGAAAGGGAATTACGGTACTTATAGTAATTGGAAACCAGCCGGTAAGCAATATATTGGAGTGTCTAAATGCTAGTTCATTTTGAGTTCTAAATGATATTATTTCTCGTGGAAGAAATAGACTATTAACTTTTTCAATTGAGAGTATTAGGAGTATTGTTTTTACGGTTGATATTCTTGATATTTTTTTAAGTTTTAATGTAGTATACGTATTTATAAAAAAACTAGTGACAATACTTTATAGCATTATCAATCAACAGCGCCGAATATTTGCTTCTTAGTTACGAAAGTGCGTAAGTTTACAGACAAAAATATACACAATATATACACACACAAATTGCATTTACGCTGCAGTAGTGTGAATTTCATCTTATGGTCTGGCCACGACATTGGACTAAGGCGACCAGCGGGGCGGAAAACCATAAGTGTGAGTGGGAGTTCCGATATCGGCTTCTTGCTCCAACTTATGGATTCGTTCGCCGCCGGGCCTTAGACCAATATCGTAGCCAAGCCATATGGACCGGTCAGTGTGTATGATAGATATCATTTTCACAAAACTGACATACCAAGACATACAGTAGGCATTCTGCATATAATATGATTAATAGTTAATAACAACAAAGTAAAATGTGTAACATTAAGTATTAAAATTTGATAAAATCATTTACTCAATTTTTGTTCCACAGCAATAAACCTATACTTAAATTGTAGCGACACTTACCATGACTTTGTCGATGCCGTTAACAAAGGATCTACTGCAAATTGGTCGTTTCGAGTCATCATCGTAATTTTCGAGAATTTGTCTCTGTTACACCAAATATGACTTGCAAATGCCGATTAGCAGGTAAAAGATAATCGACAGAAAGAGAAACAAAAGCGCTAGTACCTACTTCGTTTTGTGAAATCTTTTGCTTAGTATGAAATTAAATGAACGGATTCGTATTTTCACGGAATCGTCCGAATTTATCTTTTTGTCTCGATTCGCTTCAGTATAATGGATACTGAAGATCATTGTGACAGCAATATGAATTCGAATGTTTCCGTGAAAAGCAGAGGGAAAAGGATTATGCATTACATCTGTGCCCGATTAATCAGCATTCGTCTTATCTCGACTAATTATACAATTTTATACTAACTAGGTATCGGCCGCGTGGTGACAGCAGTAAGAATACATTTGTCACCTAAGAAGAGTCGAACTAAGGGATTAAAGTGTTACTTACCATTATTTGATAAAAGATTGTTGATGGGCAGCAGCGTCATCATAGTGGACACATTACTTCGATCGCCAATCCGCTTGCCCGGCGTGGCGATTATGGGCATTTACCTCCTAATGCGACTATACGCATAGTTAATAGGAGAGACTTACGTCCAACAGTGGACTATCATAGGCTGATATTTATTATCCACGCCAGTTCTTTGTTCTCACATGTTTGTATATTTTAACGAGAAACTAACTTCCAACTAAATTAAACTGTGCTCCACCAAAATCCAATTAGTGCGCAGCTATAAATCTGTCTAACTGTAGTTAATCTGTCTAATTATACCTTACTACACAATTAAGTAGATTCATTCTCAAAAATAATAACAAATGTGGTCAAAATGCTGGTAAGCAAAAAGGAAAAAATTTGGTTCCCAAACACGGAGAGAAGAAAAATTTTCCAATGATACCTTTATCACTATACCTCCATATTTTTCAAGCAAGAATGAGAAATTTAGTAGACTTACAGTTATCAATAAGTCTTATATCATCATCATCATCATCATATCAGCCGAAAGACGTCCACTGCCACCCGTCCACCCGCTGGATGCGGGTGGCGCAGGACCGGTCATTGTGGCAATCTTTGGGGGAGGCCTATGTTCAGCAGTCTTATATAGTGGTCAATAAATAAATAAAGAATCTGCCGTAACTTAGAGACAAATTACAAGAATGCAAATCATATTCAAAACGATGCAAATCATATCTTGTATTCAGTACCCATCAAAAGATCAAATACTAATAAAATATACTCTAACGCCATAGGAAATAATTATTATGAAGTATTAGATATTTAAAGCGAAGCCTAAATGGGTCCTGTACTTCTTGGTTAGTTTTATAACCCATATAGCCAATTCCTATCTCTAACTTAACCTTCTAAAATCCTAACCTAACTTCTAAAATTAACTGATTTTATGACGATAATACTGATATCTATATATATACTATAAGATACTAATATCTTCATGAGAATAGAGTGTACTCATCGATAACAGTTATAAATAAATAAATAAATATCGATGTCGATGTTTCAATCTTGTCAATCTCTCGTTCATGCTAGAAAAATATTGAGGTAGGTATATTAAATTTATCACTCTATCTAATAATTCAGACGGAGTCGTCTCGCCTTTATTCCTACCAAATCAACCGGAATAATTGACTTGAATTCGAGAGATCCAGATGAAAATATCCGGCACTCGGTCTGAACAAATGTAAACCGATATCCGTGGAATTTTTCATCGCCCAATATTCTTAAATACGCATGATTTCTAACATTCTTGGCTTTCCGGTTTTTCTTATAGAAGTGTGAGCGGGTTTTTATTAAATTCCTTTTATTGGATTCTTTTTACTCAGACGTTACTGGGAAGGTAGTTTTGGATATTTTTCAAAGTAAGTAACAAGGAGTAATCATTCGTTCTTTCAATATTAAAAGTTACGTTATAGATCTTTTGAAGATATCCTTTCATCTTCAGCTAGTTAACTCGGGAAAAAAGCCGACTTATGTTATTCGGTAGTTCTTAAGATCTTCCGCTCATAAAACACAGAGAGAGAGAGAGAGTGAGAGAGATAAGTGACTCACCAAATTATGGTCATATAGCATGCGCGGAAAATTAACTCCTCTAAGCCGAGTCTCAATGCTACATGAAATACAGTTCACATATTTTAAAACAGCGGTCAATTACTCAGGGTTTATCTGAAGGATGAAAGACAATTGTGACTCACTCAAAAAATAAATAGAAGGGACTTTCGTAAGAGCTGGCGAATGCGTCGATTGTATGGACATGTAAGAGACTTGACGACCGTGTCCAATCTCCATTATCCAATGAACATATCAAATGTAAGTGCCGCTGCCAAATAAATGTGATGCAAATAGTCACGTGGCACTTCACTAGCCAGTTCGCTTAACCAAGGCTAAACGGTCTCTAATTAACTGTATTTACAGTCCTGCAACTAATCAAATACTGCAAAAAGTTACAGATCACTTGTCAGGAAGGAACACTTAATTTTTGCGTAAAATGTGAGTTAGTTAGGATAGAATAGGATTTAGTTTAAAAAATCACGCAGGCAAAAGTCACGCAGCCACATAACGGGAAAAATGCTCAGCGGCTACATTCCATCTGCATGCAGCTGTTTGTCAGTGGATATGTCGCAGCTTTCATTCTTGTGGTGATTTGAAGAGACAGACTAAGGTAATATAGAAGATAAAGAGGAGCTCACCTAAGTGCGGCCTTATCGCATGCGTCGGGCGTGTCAACGGCGGGCAAGTGTTCAGTGTCCAGACTCAGCTGGTCTAGCTGTTCGTCGGTGGGGGTGGGGCAGCTTTCGCTCTTGTGGCGGCTGGAAGAGCGCCGCACTATCGTGAGGCCTCCTTGTTCTGTTGACAAAAAGAAAACTATATTAATCACCAGATGTTTGGTAACGCTATTATCTAAGCTGTGGTAAAATTAGGGAAGAGTCAACTGCTGTAACGAGTTCACAATAACGGTTTGATTGCAAGATTCCTAAAACATGGTGGTGAAATTAAAAAAGAATAAGGAACAGGAGGGAAAAAGCTTAGAATTGAGGAGTGTATTTTCAAAACGGTTTAGATTCACTTTGTCAATAGAGATCCTTTCTCTTATGAAAACAGAAAAAATCAACCTTGTTGACAGAATGGAAATAAGCCATTTTGAAAAGACACTCCTCAATTATTGGTCTAAGAAACTGCAACATAAATTTCGCAAATGTGTAATAAAACATAAGTTGAGCAGTTGGTAAGTATAATTTTAGGGTCTTAGGAATTATTTTAAGACTTCAGAATTTTAACGCTAAAAGAAAGTTGATGGATGGCAGACATATAAAGCTACGGTAACATTAAACTAGGGAGTCAAGTCAATTCAAATAACACATAAAACATGTAGACTAAATTAATAAAACTTTGCCAAAGCTACAATGAGGCAGATGCCAAGAAAATTAAATCAGATAATTATTTCAGCCAGAACGTACCATATTTTCAGTAGACAATAAGGTCCATTTTAAATTGAATCTGTTATAACAGCAGCACCCTACTGACTACAGAAAATAAGCACTGGTTTTGCTTGAAAAGGAACAAAAAATAATATAAAGTTGTACGAAATAAGTTCTCGTGTTACGATTTAAAAAGCTGTTTATTTTTTATTGTTATCGCTGTTTCGTGCAGCATGCGACTGTGAACGACTAATATTTGTCAAAATAATCCAAGAAATATGCGACAGAAGCTGGTGTCATAAAGAAATTTTAGCGTTACAAGTTTTGTCGCAACATAATGTAAAATGTCAGGTTGATGAAGTACAGTCAACAAAAAATTTGGTCTACCACTTTTCGCCTTTATTATCACTGAAAAGAGTCGAAAAGTGGTGGACTATATTATTTTGTTGGCTGTACAGTCATACATGCTAAGTCAGCTCTGGGAGTAATATAAGAAGTTTATAATCCAGTTTGACCTCTATAGCAAAAAATGACCTCTATCTCAGATTAACTTAATTTTACTTCTTTCGGGATTTAATGCCGTACCGTAACATCGTAGGTAATTTAAAAAAGCGATTAAATCCAGTTTCGTTAAATATAAAGTGACGAAATCGTAAATATATGATTCAAATTAAATACAAAATCTACGTTTACCATCTATCTCGTGTCCTTTCAGAGCTCTGATAAAATCAAACCTCCAAATTTACGCAAACAAAAGGTTATAACCGTTTGTGTTACATTCACAAAGAAATGAAATCAAAATGTACAGAAATGTTCTCGTATAGTCTTGCATATCCAATATCTTGCAGCACAAATATAGTGAAAACACCGTAAAATATCAAGTTCATATGTGATGCAACAGAACCCTCAGTCCTCAGTAGCACTTGCCCAGTTTTTTTAAAAGCTCACAAGCCGCTCCAGAACAGTATCCATCGGCATTCAATCGCTACAGCACCCATTCAGGCCGGCCCATTCACTTCGACACTTGCCTTTTTGCGTCCGTTGCAGATTGCTACTCGTTTACTTTCCATTGAGGTCCTAGCACGGAAAATACTATGCAAATTTCAATCTTGCTCCACTGACATACGTGACAAAGATTGTACACGATCCTATTGAACTTCTAGTGCGCCAATGGGGTTGGAAGCCGTGTATTCTTTTCATATTTTTGTTGATTGGCTTCAGAAACAACGTTGATGTATTTAAGTAAATGAAATATATAGAAATCTGATTTATAATATAATAATTATAAAATGAGGAGCCTAGAAGTAACAAAAACGTACTATGAAAAAGGATACCTAGTTTCAGATCAGGTAGCAATAAAGATAGAGTTTTTCTGATTTCGGTTTAGATTTGCTGCAAGGTTAGTTTTGCAATCTGTGCAGTAGGAATTGCAGTAGAGATCCCAAAAATCGCTGTTTGTGCCCAAACCTAAATTTTATTTTTATCTAAATATGTTGTGAAAAGATATAGGGAAGATAAAAGGCCAAAAACTGGGTAAAAAAGAGACTAAAGAAACAAAGAACCCATCCCATCTCACGGTTATGTTTCAAAAATCGAAGGCAAAAAAAGCTTTCGCCAGAAAATAGTCCGAATGGTAGTTTTCAAATCGTATGATTAGGAAACTAATAGGAATAGAGTAATATATTCAAAGCGAGTTTTGTGAGAATGAGAATTAATTATTGATAATTTGTAAGCTCATAGTTGTTAAGTATTGAAGCATGTTTAAAGTCTGTATAAACGTACCTCCCAACCTTATTATCCTGCGACCATATATATATAACATGGACGTCTAACGCCAGCTCAAAAATGCCCCCGAAAACAATAATTGTTGAATTGTGCCAAGATAGGCAGGACATAGCGCCTTTCTTAACACCGCGCATATTTCGGCGCAATATCTTTGACAAATATTTATAGAATATAGCCAATCAAAACTTTGGTGGACCAATCACAACTATTTTTAAATGGCGGTTTAAGTTTCTATAGGTTGGCATTGAAATTCAGTACCGTGATGCATTGAAGAGGGGGCGACACTTGTCAACTAAAATTCAGGACCACTTTTGAAAGTCAATTTAGAATGGTGTGCGGCTTCCATGTTTTATCTGTTCGTAGTTATTATCTAATAAGTGAAATTGTCATTGTATGCCTTGAGCACTGTATAATTATAATTTGTCATTTCGCTACGATTTAGAGATATTCTTTTTAGTCCATAATGAATGTGTCACTCGCCGTTGTCAATTCTTATAACCGCGGATAACCTGAGGCGCTGTTTACGTGAAGCTACTAAATTTGATTATATTGCTCCAGAAATAAATAAGAAAATAAGAATTTCATAAATAATAACTGAAGGGAGACGGTAACTCAATTGAATCGGCAAAATACCCTTTGTTCATAGGAATAAAAGTAAACGTTGAACGGTAGGTATGTTTAGAAAAAGGTGAGTATTTCTCATATAATTTTGTTACTGTCACAACTATGTACGTACAGATTGTTAACTTACCCGTACCTACCTAAATATTTATTTTATAAATTCTAATGAAAAAAGCTTATCGGAACGTCTCCTTCATATACTTATTATGAGTATCAAAGTATTTGACTTCCAAGAAGCCCTGAAATTTTGGACATTATAAAAAAAAGAGTCAGTCTTAAACGAATCGACCTTGCCCTACGATAAGCAGAGCTCAATAAGGTTTTTGTTGTAAATACTATTAAGTTAACATCTCAATGAATAAATTACCATATTCATTTATTATTGTCTCTGAAGTTTTTTTTTTGGAAGTGTAATTAATACATTATGTGTCACTCCAGAAGGGTTAGCAAACCCAATCTACAAAAAACGTTCGACTTCCTCATCGAGTTTCTGAGACACTCATTTGCATAATTTTAGACGCTTTCCACATAAAACAATGAATTAAATTATGTTTGGATAAAAATCGTGAAAGCTAAGTTTTCTTCCACTTATGTACTTAATACCTACACGATAAGATAAGATATAAGAATATCAAATTTCTATTACGCTTTTTTGTAGGTACCATTTCAAATTATCAGAAACGTTACTGTAGAAGATATTGCCTTTTAACAAATTTACACAAAAAAATCAACATGCCAAATAAACCATTGAGGAAACGCCGTAATATAGAAGACAACATCGATAATTATAAAATTGCCATGCTACGACGAAGCATAGTCAAATCAACCTAATATAAAAAAAAACTTAATTTGATGGGATTATAAAATCTATCTACATGATAGATGCATGAATGATTTTCAAGTGTAATATTATATTTTGTTAATAATTCGAAACTAATGTTACTCCCTCCATTTTGTCCAGCATCAAATAGAAAAACATCGACTTGATTCTTCAGACAAAATAAGCATTACCTATTTTACTACAGACTTCAAAATCACATTTTTATTTAAATCCCATCAAAATTTGCTTCGGAACATAAAAAGCACGGATCCTTACTTTAAAATATGACCAAAATTTTACCCATTCTCCTCTTTTGTTACAAAAGTAGAAGAGAAGGAAGCCGTCATGGCTTTTTACTTTTTTGTATTTGCAAAGCAATACTCATTGTAAGACGAGGTCATATTTTACATTATATAATTTATAATTATATTAAGTTAAGGACCCGTACTGAAAAGCCTATTCGCAATAGAAAAAATAATAACGACAGAGGATTGACAACTTGCGAATGCAAAAGTGCAAGATCAGAGGAGATGCGGCAATAACGTGCACGTAATTGGTGGCTATCATGATTTGCGTATTTTTTTTTTCTTTTTTTGTTTATTTTTTATAGCTCCACATAATATGTGTCAATAAGTATGAGTCTTTAGTTACCATGATTTCGTGTGATTCGGTTTAGGTTTTACTTGTCAATTACTTTTATTTTTTGACAGTTATTGTTTAGAACTAATATATCGCGATTCAGATTAGGGTCTAAACTGATTCGCATTAGTAGATCGTGGTAGTTTCCCACGTATTTTATACACTGCGTCTTATTATGGAAACTATAACAAAGTGAATAAATACATCGTTGTGATTTGGTAAGAATGTTCAGTTAAAAATATTCAATGCATATATTATATGTATATTATAATAATGACCAGAACGAAATGTAGGTATCCGTCGTAACATCCAAGATTATTTCATATATATTTTTGAACCTAGTTTCTTAAGATTGCAACCTCTGGTATAGGTAGTATCAGAAGTTTCAAAGTATTTTAAAGCTATTTTCAGTAAGTAGTAAAAGTATACCATACAAAGGGATTGGCTTAAACTTTTTCATCAGGTTCTAGTGGTATTTTTTTTTTCAAAATGGCCGAATTATTTTGATTCTTTTGATGTATACAACCGCGAACTTCAAAATCTGAAAATTTCGAGGATTCGTCTCTCACTCTAATGACGCCTTCGTTGGAGTGACGGAAAAATCCTCGAAATTTACGAATTTCGAACTCCGCGGTAGTAGGCCTGCATGCTTAGCCAAGTTGCCAATCGCTAGCGCTTAGTAGCGTATCTTAGTTTTCCCTCTCTGTCACTCTTTCATATTAGTGCGACAAAGACAGTTAGCTACGATTGACGATTAAGCGCTAGCTATTGGCAACTTGGCTAATAAGCACCCGGCTCCTGAGCCATTTTTATTTATTTGAATATCATGATAACCACCTGTTCCTAAAAGACCGTGCTTACTAGGGGTGCCGTTGCGCGGTGCGGGGGGCGGCGGGCGGGGGGCCTCCTCCCGCGGGGCGCCCGCGCCGCCCGGCGGACTCGCCACTGCAACACCAATCAGGACATTAATGAGGACATAGGATACTAGTTGATTGACGATTTTGAAGAATACATTGAATTATTTTTCCTATTTCGACTTGTGTTTTTAAGTAGTCACATTTATAAGATTTCTGTATTCAAAAATCCAACACTAAAGGTTTAGTACCTTAGTTAAGGTTGTAGTACCTTCGAAACATTAAGTACAGATGTCGCTAGTGATTAGCTTCACAATACCATTGACTAAATTCGCTGTGGTCGACGGAAGGTCGTCTGGTGTAATTGGAAGCACGTTGGCTCGGCAATCCAAAGGAAGCGGGTTCGAATCCCGTGACAACCAGAGTCTTTCGCAGTTTTTTTTCTATGGTAAGCACATCTGTTACGACATTGTGGGATTATCCAACACTAAAATTAAAATTAGTTGTAATGACCTTTTGACGTCATACGCTACTTGTAGGTTATGTTGGGGTATGTTGGCGTCTTATATTTTGGTAGTATATATTGTGACGTTCTGCATACGACTTCACGCCATAACCAGCCGATGGCATTAATACGACAATAGCTATAAAGGAACAACCGTTCGGTGTATACATATCCCCTTTATTATATTTTTTATTAACTTTGGAGACGATCCGAAAGAACGTCTATCACCAATGTAACTGTAAATGTGAATCTTTCCATTTTTGACAGACCCCAGAGGGGATATGACATGTCAAATAAACAATCACCAAAGGTGGGATTCGAATTCTCGCCCTTAGCTTTCGCAGTAAATGCCTAAAATTAATCTCTATACATAAACTTTTGTGAACGATTTCTGACATAGAAAAAGTGAAAAATTCGCGCGCACATTTCATTGACGATGACAGAGCTGCGTATGACGTGACGACATAGGAAGGAACATACGTATGAAGCGCTTTATGCTGCAGCTAGCTGTAGATTGAAATTTCAGTTTAAAACAATTTCTAACTTAGTTGCGACTTACTCCTTTAACTGTAAAACTCTCCGAGCTGACTATTAAATACACTCAAGCGCAATCCGTTTTCATTGCTCTTGAGCGGAGCAAATATAATATCGCGTTTCACAGAAACAAGCTACACGTGTCATTTCAATGTCCTTACCATTTCATTTAGCAACGTGAATAAACGTTAATGATTCTATGAAGTTTATGTCTGTGCAATAATGTGCCCCCTACTTGTACTGTCTCACAGGAGTGCCCCGCATGCTGCGACCATATATAACATGGACGTCTAACGCCAGCTCAAAAATGCCCCCAAAAACAATTGTTCAATTTTGCCAAGATGGGCAGGACATAGCGGTTTTCTTAACACCGCGCATATTTTGGCGCAACATCTTTTGACAAATGTTTATAGAATATAGCCAATCAAAACTTTGACGGACCAATCACAACTATTTTAAAATGGCGGTTTTAATAATTATAGGTTGATATTGAAATTCATTACCGTTATGCATTGAAGAGGGGTGACACTTGTCAACTAAAATTCAAGACCGTTTTTGAAAGGCAATTTAGTATGGCGTGCGGCTTCCATGTTTCATTTGTTCGTAGCCCGCATGCCTTTATTTCTATTGGCTGAACAAGTTTCGTAAATTTTGAATTTCTCAGTTTCTGAGTCACTCTGAAGAAAGTGTCATCAGTGTAACAGAGACAGTTGTGAAAACTGACCTACCTACGATTATTGGTAAATTTCAAGCATTTTTCTCTATCTCAACAAAGGCATCATTAGTGTGACAGAGATGGAAATTTGAAGAGGGAGTGCGTGGGTAGGAGAAACGATACCTACATTCATTCGGAATTGTTGCATCAGGCGGGTAATAATATAATTCCAAAAACATTAAACATAAATTATACGGAAAACGTTTCATGGAAACTTTAACGTTAATTGAATTATTTAATTGCCCTTTGTAGGATTGCTGATAATTGCGCAATTTAACATGCATTAATATAAAATGTGCATATCAAATTTATTGTTCACAAAATGTTAAATATCAATGAATTTATTTTTACTGATGTGGGCTTTCTACATCATAAAGATATTCACAACTAAAAATTGTACCTGTACCTATCTACCAAATGTTTGGTCAAGTTCAGTCAGGATTGGTCCATCGGCTCCATCCACATTTACATTTAATAAAGTGGATTGAACTTAATGTATCGTGAGATGTATAAACACTAGAACATAATTTTAAACGGTTCATGTAATTGACAACATTTTATATTTTTTAGTGCTAGTTTTTATTGTCTGTTTTGAAAAAACTCAATACTAAAAGATACACGTATTGTTTTGTTTAAAAAAAAATGCTATTTTAGTGCGAAATCACGTCAAGAATCAGCTAAATGACGTCACAAGTGATGTTTCGTACACGTAAGAAAACGACGAGAAACGGTAACAAGTGTCAAATGTTACTACCAAACACAAGTGACATTCCAAACACGAGATTTTTTTTGGTTATAGTGGCAGCTCCGAATGAGCTATGTGACGTCACTTCCCCTATAAACAATTTTTAAGATTTTTAACAAAAATATTTAAAAAAAAATTAAAAAAATATATTTTTGTGATCTACGTATATCTCGTAATAGTTTTTGATTTAGAGACATCGAATATTTTGAAACGTTGTCAATT
Source organism: Thaumatotibia leucotreta (assembly GCA_025490895.1). Classification (NCBI taxonomy): domain Eukaryota; kingdom Metazoa; phylum Arthropoda; class Insecta; order Lepidoptera; family Tortricidae; genus Thaumatotibia; species Thaumatotibia leucotreta. The sequence continues at coordinate 15,772 of JALPQI010004640.1, forward strand.
TTAAATTCATACGAAATTACTTTAGCAAAAAACATTCCGATACGGCTACAACATTCAAGTTCGATTTAGAAGGGATTTATTTAAACTAGTTGAAGTCCGAATCTCCCACAAACGAGTCGCGAAATCCCTATTCAAAAGGAAAGTTCTCGAAATAGGGAAAGTTCAATTGGAAACTAATAGAAACTATGTCGGAGCCGAGTGCCGAGATATTTGTTTTATTAGTTATCGGATATAGATGCTTATTTTACCGGTGCAGATAATGGTTGTTCATTTGACAGTCGATAGCATTCCTCCTTACTCGTGGATCACGAGAATCATCATTATTAGTACATTGTGCATCTAAGGAGGTAAGTATGGTAAATACTAACGAGAGTGTTAGTTAATAACTCGATTTAGTATGCCTCTTACCGGTGATGCATACTCGTACAATGTTTTTCGTCATACATACTTGCGGACAAAAAAGTAAGTTATAAAACAAAATATATCGGATTCGAAACCCGTGACAACCAGAGTCTTTCGCAGTTGATTTTTTCTATGGTAAGCACATCTGTTACAACATTGTGACAAAATATATTTTTTTTTAAAGTTTAATTCCTTAGGGAATTTCACTTCTCTATTCCCGATATGTATGCAAGCAATGGCGCGCTTAGAAAGCAAGTGTGATGAAAAAACCACATCCAACTTACTAGTAGTTAGTAGTATTTACGGTACGTTTTTACTGTACCTACAACCTTTGTACCTACAACAGACGAGTCAAATACCTACATATATACAGGGTGGTTAGTGAGTAGCCCGACAAACTTGAAAGGTGTAGTCCTGACCACATTTTGAGGCTATAATGTCATATGAACTTTTCTGGATTCGGCTTAGTTTAAGAGATAATGACATGTTTTCAAAAAACCATTTTCATTATAAGTCACTGATAAATGCCAGCACGATACTACAATTTATGTACATAGATTAAATCTAACTAATCTACTTAACCTAACCTATATCCTAAGATTGGATAAGATTGGATTGTGGCATTGTACCGAGGATGCTGGCGGCATTTCAGGCACATAAGGTCTCTTACCATCATCTGCATCTCTAATAATACCAGTAGGCTCAAGAAGAGCAGGTACGTTGATTAAATTTCTTACGATTAAAATTCTTACACTAATAGTTTTCATCTTGACATACTCACTGACAAAAGTTAGAGAAAATGACAAAATAGTATTAGAAAAATTTCCACAAAAAAAAATCATTGAAAAAAAACACATTCCCTACAATGTCTTACTGGTCATGTATAAAAAAAATCAAAAACTCACAAAAATAATTAAAAAATAATATTTTGTTTTGTCCGAAAATGACTTATGTCTCATAGAAAATGACAAATGCATTGGTAAAATCTGTCGGTATACTCATTCCCACCCTGTATACAAAGGTAAGCCCTTACCGTAGTGTATACGTAGTATATTTTTGATTTAGATTTGTTATTGTTTTTAACATTGTAAAAAGTTATGTGTACGAGTATTGCAAACTTGTTCGATATGATGTTGAACTAAGTTCATTTACGAGTATACAAACTTAGGTATTCTTAACTTATAGTAGGCATTATCAGAACCTACGTATAAGGAATCTCAACTGTGCAACTTTTCAAATAAGACTCAAAATATACCTACCTAAGAAGAAATCTATAGAGCTTTTATACACTCACGACCTTAAAAATTGCAAACTTTGTGACCTTGTTGATTCGGAGTTTACAACTCTATTACCATAACAATAAAGACGCAAGGTCTTGTCAGTTCTTGTGACTTGATTCTTTTTAGCATGCAGCTTGTAACTTGAAATTGAAGAAGTCGAGCCATGCGATAAAAAGTTGTATCCCTTTGAAATTCATGGAAAGTTGACATTGTTAAACTTTTGTTAGGATATTTTTAATCTTTGTTTCAGAAAGTTACTGAGTTTGATTATTATATTCAAGAGTTTTTGTAGAATCTGTGTCAATGCAAAAGTTTTCTTACAGTTTCGTAAGAAATTCATACATAAATGTACACCGTGTTTTCCGTTAAATTTAACAAGCTGCTTGGTACGTTAATTGGATCTACCTCGTATATACACGGTGGAATTTAATCGGTGAACAGGAACCCATTTTTCTAATTCAGTAATCGATGGCGGTCACGTTTATGTAGTACTTAAGTGGAACCAAGTTTTTTTTTAGCATAACAAATTTTTATGTTGAAATTAAAGTTTAATTAAAATTTATTGTCGCCCTACTAATGGTTTAGTCTGAATACCTCTTTTCAAACTATCAGCCATGCATCGCTCTTATTTTACATAGGAATAGAGTCTATCGCAAAAAATAAAGCATGTGAGTGGTTATTACTCATTTATGTTTTAAGTTTCTATGGCTGATAGTTTGAAAAGAGGTATTAAACTTTTCAGACTAAACAATTAATAGGGTGACAATAAATTTTAATTTCAACATAAAAAAAAATTATGCTAAAAAAAACTTGGTTCCACTTAAGTACTACATAAACGTGACCGCCATCGATTACTGAATTAGAAAAATGGGTTCCTGTTCACCGATTAAATTCCACCGTGTATATAATTATTTTTTTATTCAATTTTTTTTATGTCATACATAATAAATGATAATTATGGTAAGTGTGAGAGAACCTTAATAATAACATAAAAGTTAATTTCGGATGACTGGCAGCAAATGTTATAAGATAAGTTATAGTAAGTACCTAACATTAAGATGTCATAAAGGTACAGTCGACGTCAAAGATATAATTACGGTTTAAGTGCCAAAAATATCTTTACACGACCACATGTCAAGGCAATAAAGTCTAGTAAATATATTTTTGGCACCTAAACCGTAACGATATCTTTAACGTCGACTGTACATTCGAGTTCATAAATATGGGGATAAAGTGCACAATTTCAATTCAACACATTCAACATTTCAACAAATTATACACATATTTATGAACTCGACTGCACAATACACTTTGTTCAGTCATTAAACTTATTTTTTTTTAAATAACTCAATAACAGTAAGAGTTAAGACACTAGTTTCTTAGAGAAATGATATTTGACCTAAATTAAGCTAATTTTAAATTTAACGGAAACAAAAAAAAAACCCTGTATAACATTAAATCCAGGCGTGAGACCTGCCAATGATAATAACGGCTTCCCGACGTTTCGTACACGTGACAAGGATCGTGGTCTACATGTGGCTACCACCACCCATCACAACGAGCTCTGTAAAGTGTTCGAAAAGTCGGGATGTAGCCAAACATAATTAATATAGGTACGCGATATAATCCCTCCAAATACTTTTATTCCATGTTAAAAACATTTATAAATAAAAAGACAAATTTACCTACAGTAGTATAAAAAAGTTTTGTTTTCAAAAATAAAATAGTTCGTGATATAAATCGCAAGTTTAGTTCGCTGCAAGCCATTCTGCGGCAAAACTTTAAACGTTTCCACAGTAATGCCAACATTAGAAGAACAAAGGCAACGTAATGAGAAGTTTAAGCAAATTACAGAAACAACTTAAAAGTACGGCGTGAGGACTGAATAACAATATTTTTCATATAATTAGGTATAGAATGGTGGAATGAACCTTAAGGTTCATTCCACTTTAATTTACCTATGGCAATAATAGTACCCATGGCAATAATAGAAAGAAAAAAACCGGCCAAGTGCGAGTCGGACTCGCGCGCGAAGGGTTCCGTACCATTATCAATTAACGTACATTTTTTTTAGAATTTTATATTGCGTAGTTTAAAAAATAGAGGGGGGGACACATTATTCAGACTTTGAGAGCTGATATCTCGAAAACGATTTGCTTACATAAAAAATAGATTCATAAACCTTCATATCATTTTCAAAGACCTTTCTATTAATACCCCACACGCTTATATACAACTAAAAAAATGTTTCTATTCTATCCCTCAGTTACATGTATGGAGGGCCCCCATCCCAATGGTTTTTTTGCAATTTAGTATCATAATCCTGTAGCGGTTCATACAACACATATACTTACTAAATTTCGTTACTGTAGCATTTATAGTTTCCGAGTAAATCGGCTGTGACAGACGGACAGACGGACATGACGAATCTATAAGGGTTCCGTTTTTGCCATTTTGGCTACGGAACCCTAAAAAGGCTAATCGCCTATCTGAGTATGTCCCGTTGTCATGTCGAAAATTGGTGTACTGAAAAACGTCGTACAATACATGTGCGAAAAGGAAATTCGTAACTAGTGTCGAATCAAAACACTTCCTTGGACTACTTCCCGTGACTGGTCTCATCGCGAGCTATGAACTATCGGCTATAAACACGAACAAAAGATACGCACTCCCGTGTAAAAAAAAGAGTCACGGCGATACTCGCCGGCTATCAGCTGTCACCGCCGGGCGAGTATAGTCTCTTTTATTTCACAGGAGTGCGTATCTTTTGTTCGTGTTTATAGCCGATAGTTCATAGCACACGCTGAGATGAGGCCATTTCGTAGCATACACGCTTTTATTTGTAAATTATTTTTCGTTGATATACACCGTGATCTCTAATAACCCGAAAGATTTTAACCACACATTTTTGATGTAAAAACAAACAAAAAATATTATATGCCTTTTGTCATTTTTGGCGAAAAAAAAAATTTTTTTTTAATTGTTTTTTCATATGTTATTTAATTTTTGAATGTATTTTAACATAAAAAGTAAAAGTTATTCATGAAACTAGCACTTACAATGAGTATTAAGGTTTTTTTAACAAAAACCTCATTTTTAAGAGGTTTTATTTCTCACTTTTCGACATCTATTAATGAGGTTAGTGAGACTATTCTCCATAATGGCACCAACGCCGTTAAAAAGACCTTTTGTACTGAGTTACAATTAGAAAATATGTTTTTTTTTATTGGTAATAACTCTGAAACTAGGCGATATCCAGAAAAGTTTATACGACATTATAGTTTCTAAATGTGGTCAGGAACACACTGTTAAAATCTTTCGGGTTATTAGAAATCACGGTGTATATTGTGGTTTTTTGTGTATGTTGCGAATAAAGTTATTTCTATTTCTATTTCATAGCTCAGTAGCTCGCGGTAAAACCAGTGCCTAAGGACGCCTTAACCATGGCAATAACAGACAGAAAAAATGATTCACCCAGATATCACCTTGTATACGAGTGTTTCCAGAATTTTCAGATACAATGATAGTTTCCGACCGAGAAACCGAAACCCAATTTCATTGAAACAGCGGACTGGATTCGAAACAAATTGCCTGCCGTCGTTGTCCGTTTGATGTGATACATTTTTATCGAGAAAACAATATTTCATATAAAAGAATTGGATACATGTATAGAGGACTTGATTGAATTTTTATATCAGAATTGGTTTGCCACTATGTGGTGGTCGCAACAGCAAAAGACTTGAAAGCAGAAGAGAAACAGTATACAAATACAAATAAATTATTCGTGGAAAATGTAACAAAAAAAACATCATCTCTAAACTCATACGTATACCGTTGTACATTGTACAGGTGTCGTAACAGTTACTGATTTTGAATTATTACCAATTTTAGGGTTCCGTAGTCAACTAGAAACCCTTATAGTTTCACCATATTGTCTCTCTGTACGTCCGTCCGCCCGTTCGCGTGTTTCCTAAAAATTTTAACTCCCACACAATTTGTACCTACAACATGGGTACATATTTTATGCGCCAAAATACAGAAGCAAAGAAATCAGAAATAGAAACACAAAACAAACACGATAGTAAATGCATTTTCGTATGAAATCAAAGCAAACATATCCTTTGTGCAATACAGGAAAACAAAGGGGTACGTACTCGTTCTATACGCTTCAAAATTTCGGGTTGAGCGCATTGATATTTTGCTAGAACCGAGGTCACGTCAACAAGATGCCTAACTTGATAAATTAAAAAAAAACGGCCAATAACATGGCGGGCCATGCTCAGTAGTGTAGGGTTCCGTAGTTGCGAGCACACCAGAGATAACAACGAAGTCGACAGCAGTCACCGTGGCCGAATCGGTCGTGGGGAGTAGTACTCGTAGTAGTAGAGTACCGTAGTTATTTAGAAACGGCTGGGCCGATTGTGCTCGAAATAGTTTAATTTAGAACATTTTCTAGACTAAAATTAAAGGTTTTGGACCCACGGATCAAAAGAGCGAAAATTTAAATGTTGACTATAGAAATAACTTTCTTCTGGTATCCTTATTCTTTTTGAAATATTCCCCACTTTACTACAAAGGGAGGTACCCGAAAAAAAATCTACATTTTATTCTACCATTTAGTCGGCGTGATTGTATGTATGCACCTCTACCAAATTGCAAATTTCTAATACTAACGGCTACTGAGGTATGCTACGGACAGACAGACGGACATGACGAAGCTATTGAGGAATCCTAGTTTACTATGGAGCCCTAAAATATATAACGTCGAGATGCTTACTGGATAAAAAGTCAGTAATGTGGTGAAGAGTTGGGATCGATTGTAAATTTAACTTTTTTGATAATTTTGACATTACAGCTGACAATATGAAAATGTTAGTTCCTTTTTTAGAAAACATAAAAAATAATGTATAAATTCATGCAAAATGTGGAACCATTTTAAATTATATGTAAGCGTTGGATAAAGACCTAAGGTAAACGCAGGTATTAACGCCCCCCTTAAGGCATTTTTTTAATCAGGCCTAGTTTTTAAGTATATACGTTGTCCCAAAATTTAATTTTCCTATTTTATGTGCTACTATGATAATTAAAAAAGGTAAATAATGAGTTACTCGTCCTTTAATTGAACATTAAGATGTCAAAAATCTATTTCTAAATTACAGAATCGATTTCTGCTATTAACGACCCATAAAAATGGGTGTGAAGGTATCAACGATTTTTAAGCAGCCATTACCGATTGAGTTTCAATAGTAGATTGTACAACAAGGGCATAAAGGGAACCCTTTCTACCCGAGGCAATTTTATGTTAAAATAGTTGACGAGGGTAAAAATGGACATTTATGCCTTCGTGGTACACCGCTTTTCACTTTGATTACGAAGAAAATAAAATATATTTATATAGGTAATATTTCTAAATTTCCAAGTTAAACATTTCTGAGCATTTTTGAACGACAATCGAAATGATGTGATTTACTAAGTTTTTAATGTGTTCGTTTTGGAAGAGGCTGATCGGGCAACTCTTCCTACCAAAGCCACATGTTTGTTAAAACTTGTATTTTTGTAATTAGTAATTTATGGCATTAATCATTTCCTTAATATTATAACTACCTACTTATTTAGGTATGGTCGGTAATACCTTCTTATGGTTGGTATCAGCGATTTCTATGAGTCGTTGATAGAATATGTAAGAACTAACGTAAAATGTATTACCGATCCATATTAAACAATAACAATATTGTATTTTTATTATGTTTGTCGCTACAAAACACTTTCTGATTACGTGATATTAAAAACTTAGGACCTAAAAGCACTTTTGATGGATAAAATTTCGTCATAAACATACCTGGGATAACTCGGGGCATTTATACGAAAGTGATGTAGCAAAATATTTTATCGACAAAAATTATATCGATGTTACTGTGAATGACAACATCAAAATGTTATTCGGCATAAGTAAATATTAGGTACTTACTCTTCAATTAAAATAAAAAATAAATTTAAACGGGTAGTTACGCGTTTATTTTAAAATAGTTTTCAAAATATACAATTAATATTAAAATATCAAAATTGAAATTGTCATTTCGATTAAAATGACATCTGCATACTTTTTTATCTGAAGAGGCTCGATATCAGATATGACATCGAACCTCTGTACTGTAATCGAGAATGTTCAATAACCAATTAAGCACATCTTTTATTATAATTATATCGACATCTTTTTAATCGATATCAAATCCCTATAACTTGCCCCCAGTTATCCCAGGTATGGTCATAAACAATGTCTAAGATAATATCCGTTTTCCAAAAATATTGTATTTTGGTTAACTTTATAACATCAAAAGAAGAAAACCAAGTGCTAATGTGTATGTCGTTAATAGTTTTTTGAAAATTACAATTATTTTGATCTCAATTAATCTATAAACATACTTATGTTTACATAGAATAATATCGTACGAGAAAGAAAAAACTAAACATGACATTTTAGTTATTACCGACCTACGGGTCGTTGATAGCTGCTACTACTAAAAATAATGAAGCAATCACCGCCCAAATTTAATTTTATATTTTATATATGATAATGGATGTTATTTGATAAATTGTGATAAAATATCTGTAATTTATAAATAAATGAATATGATTAGCAATAAATGTAGATGTAAAGTAGTCAATTGTTAAAATAAACGTGAATAAACTGCGGTAAGATGATATTTTACAAATTATTAATTAAATAAAACGGTGAAAATTCTCACTTCAGGTTTTTTATTTGGTGACATTGACATTGTTTTCGAAAGATACATTTTTAACATAAGTTTCTATTATGCCTATACCAACGAGGTTTTGTACGTATAAGGTTAGGTTCAACATACCGCCCACCAAGTGCATTAAAAATGCACTTACTAATTACACCGCCCACCGTGAGCCAATTCATTTCACTAGAACTACTGTAAGCATTTGTTTAAACTAAAATGATGTACTGACTTCTTTGGTACAATAAAATAAGAGTTCACGTTGATCACCACGTATCTTAACATTTCACATGAATATAAATACATTTTCTTTATCGCAATAACTATAACTACTACATATGCGAACCTTTAATAATTAACATTAAATGTATTTTATCTTGGAGATAATTTTCGTACAACAACATGCATAATTATTCTAGATACACGTACATTGAAACAATAAGGTAAAAATAATGTTATATCTAATATAAAATAACATGAACTAAATTGCTTATAAATTACCGAGCTCCGGACATATTGGTTTTTATCTAATTTAATTCCCTTCAATCACTAATAGGAAGGATGCAAAGTTTTGATGTAGGGCGCTTTATTAAAGACTCCTTGATGCGTAAAGTAACAACTCGCGTGATACCGTCCGAACCAGGGTGCTTCGTCACCACTCTCGCGAGCAACCATCGACTAGGAGGCAGATCGTCTTCCATAACTAATACTACGTCTCCAACGCATGGCTCAGGTGTTTGCTGTGTCCATCTGTATCGATGTAGAAATCGTGTTAGATATTCATGGGACCACCGTCTCCAAAAGTCTTGAATCATCCTTTGGGTGAGTTGCCACCTTCTCAAACTGCTTATGTTGGAATTTTGATAGTTACGGTCAGGCACTGTGAGTAGTGGTTCTCCTATTAAAAAATGTCCAGGAGTTAAAACATCAATACTGTCTGGATGATTGTTAATGCGAGAGATGGGTCGAGAATTTAAGCAAGCTTCAATTTGCGTTAATACGGTTGACATCTCTTCATAAGTTAAGGTTGAATTTCCAATGACGCGTTTCAAATGATATTTTATTGATTTTATACCCGCTTCCCACAGACCGCCGAAATTGGGTGCATGTGGTGGTATAAAATGCCAGGTTGTTCCATTTGTGGCCAGAGCTTCGGCGATATCATTAGTTAAATTTTGGTTTTCTGATTTGAGTAAAGCCTTGAGCCCCTTTGAAGCACCTTGAAAGTTGGTGCCATTATCACTCCATATTTCAGCACAGTGTCCACGACGAGCCACCATTCTCCTGAAAGCTTGTAGAAAGCCTTCGGTAGTAAGACTGCTTACCACTTCTATGTGTACGGCGCGAGTGGACATGCAAACGAACAGACAAATATAGCCTTTAAAGGATCTCTGTCCACGACCTCCAGATACTCTAAGGTTAATTGGACCGGCATAATCTACCCCGCTACAGTAGAAGGGTCGCGATGGTGTTACTCTAGCGGCTGGTAACTGTCCCATTAATTGTGATCTGTGTTTTGCTGAATGTCGTAAGCATTTTACACATTTCCGGTAATGTGCAGTGACCAAGTCTTTTAATCCAAATACATAATATTTAGTGTTAATGTAATTCTGCATTAGCTGCGGTGGACCGTGGCATGTTTTGATATGAGCGTCAGCTATAATGAGTTGTGTTAATTTGGAGCCTTTGGGTAATATAATTGGATGTTTTCTACCCATGTCAAATAACGATGCGTTTTCTAGTCGTCCTCCGACTCTTACTATTTTTTCCTCATCTAAAAAAGGACTTAATGAGTTTAATTTGGATTTTCGTGGCATTACTTCATCCTTGTTGTCTAATGCCTGGTATTCGCCTTCAAAATTGTCCTTCTGACATTGTCTGATGCATATATTAAGAGCTTCGCGCAATTCCTCACTGGTTAAATAGCTGGGCCTATTGTTACTTCTTGAGTGCTGACACAATGCAAAGAACCGTTTACAATATGCGATGACTCTGATTAATTTAGTCAGTGATGAAAATCTGACCCAGATACTGTCAAAAAAGAGTACAGTATGACTTGTCATAGGACTTGTCCTTGACATCTCTAGATCGGTGGTTGCTTCCTTAAGTCTATCATATTCAATCCGTTCTTTCTTTAAGAAGTCCGGGCCATTAAACCATATCTCATTGCTTAAGAGTTCCGCAGGACGTAAACCCCTCGACGCGTGATCGGCAGGATTTAGTTTAGAGGGTACATGCGACCATTGGTTTGAATCCAATGTCGTTAGAATTTCCGATACTCGATTTGCTACAAAGGTTTTCCACTTATTAGGATGACTATTGAGCCAGGCGAGGACGACTGTTGAATCAGTCCAAGCATGGATGTTGCATTTACTAATATTCATGTGCTCTGCTAGTTCCACTAACAATCTAGACAGGAGTACGGCCCCACATAGCTCAAGCCTAGGTATAGAAACTTGTCTAATTGGTGCAACTCTTGTTTTAGCCGATATTAAACTGACATTGATGTCTTGTGTTCCATTTATTACTCGGGCATATACAACAGCGGCAAATGCAATTTTAGATGCGTCACAAAATCCATGGAGTTCTATTTGTTGACTAGGCAAGTTATTTGAACCAATCCACCTGGGAATGTGAACTTTTGTTAATAACATCAATTCTTCACGATATGTACACCATTCTTGTGCTAAATTATTTGGAACAGTTTCGTCCCATCCAATGCCAGCCAACCATAGCTTCTGGATAATATTTTTTGCTATGATGACACTAGGAGCTATCCACCCCAGCGGATCGAATAGGCGAGAAACATCCGAAATAATGTTCCTTTTTGAAATAGGTTGTTTAATGTCAGGGAGAGAAACTGTATATTGAAAATCATCTTGCTTCCTGTTCCATGCAAGTCCCAAGATTTTTATTATTTCAGCTTCTTTAATTTTCAGTCCGTCACTAATTTCAGTTTCCTTGTTACATCGTTTTATTTTGTCCAACAATGTGTTGCTATTAGTTGCCCATTTTTGTAGACAAAATCCCGCCTTACCTAGTAGTTCGTTCATCTGTTTATAGATCTGAATCCCTTCGTCGTCGTTTTGACATCCAGTCATGAGATCATCAACATAAAATTCGGTTAAAACTCTTTTAGCAGCTAGGGGATAATTTTGTCCTTCGTCGTGAGCCACTTGTTGTAAGGCCTTCACGGCAAGGTATGGTGCACTAGCAGTGCCAAAGGTAACTCTTTGTATTCTGAAGTGTTGCAATTCTGCATTTGAATCGTCTCTCCAAAGTATTCTTTGAAATTCTGCATCCTTTGCCTGGACCTTCACCTGTCTATACATTTTTTCTATATCGGATACTAAACAAATTGGATATGACCTCCATTGCAGCACCAGATGTCTTAAGTCTGGTTGTAACCTAGGGCCAACCATGAGATCGTCGTTTAGTGAGATTCCGTTTTTTCCCTTGCAGGACGCATCGAATACTATTCTAACCTTTGTTGTTTCTCTATCTTGTTTTATTACGGCATGGTGCGGTAAGTACACCGCCCCTTCTAGGTGTTTTTCATTTTCTGGTACTCTTTCCATGTGTCCTAGCTGTAAATATTCTTGTATTACCTCCCTGTATTTAGTTTTAAGTTCCGGGTTTCTGTTCAATCTGTTTTCTAGGGAGTAGAATCTTTTCTCAGCTATTTCTTTTGATTGCCCGTATTTGCAGGCTGGATCGTCGTTGTGGAATGGGAGCTTCACTATATACCTGCCATCTACATCACGTGTGGTAGTAGCGGCAAACAACTCTTCACATTTCTTCTCCTCTTCTGTCCACTTGTCATTTTTCCTTGCTGGGAAAGGATCTGCTTCCATTTCCCAAAACCTTTTGAGAAGATCATCATCTGCTACTTGAGTATGTAACACTACTATATTAGAGGACACACTTGCAGATTTTGCTACTCCGGACAAAATCCAGCCAAGAGAGGTAGCCTGAGCTGCTAATGTCTCTTGTTTGTTCTTTCTTAGACCTTGTGCAATTACTTGACTGTATACCTCAGCACCTAACAAAATGTCAATTTTATTAGGTGTGTCGTAGTTTGGATCGGCTAATTGCAATCCTTGTATATCCAATGAATTTAATTCTACCACTTTCTTCGCAGGTAGGAGAGTGGTAACAGAACGTAATATAAATGCCTTTACAATTAATTTTATTTCTGGATAAATTAACGACTGTAGATTCAAAGTGACCATTGCCTTGGATCGAATATTGTTTTCTCCACCAAGACCTGATATATTTCCAGTAATCATTTCCCTTTTCAAGCCGAGAAACTGAACTGTGGCTTCGGTTACAAAGGATCCTTGAGACCCTTGATCCAGAAGAGCGCGAATGGTATAGTAATTACCATTTTTTGATTTGGCATTGACTAATGCAGTTGCCAATAACACTTCATCGTTATTGCTTGCAGAGAAGCAAGATGTGATGATTGTCGGAACTGGGTCATCTTCGGTTGTTTCTTCAGCTTCCTGAACCACACCTACATTGCTTGTACCTTCTACAGCCCTGACAGCGGATGAGTCACTATTCGAATTGAAATGAAGTAGCGAATGATGTCGCTGCTTGCATATGCGACATGGAGTGGGATTTTGACAGTTTTTGACGGAATGGAAGCCTCCCAAGCAATTGAAACACAAACCCTTGGTTCGAACGAAATCACGACGTGCGTCAACAGTCAATTTTAAAAATTGCTTACAAAATATCAGTCGGTGAAACTCAGAGCAAAGTGGGCATTGACTACCTTGAGCTACGTGACAAGTTTGTGGCTTTTGAAAATTTGTGGTCCCGTAATGGTTAAATGGTTTTTTCGTCTCTATAAATTCTAACGCTCTATAACGGTTTGTACAAAATTTTTTGAATTGATCAAATGTGGGTAGCTCATCGGTGGTCAGCTCCGATGAAGCCGTCAACTCCCACTGTTTTCTAGTTTCGGAGTCTAACTTGAGAGTCAGCAGGTGTATGATCATGACGTCCCAAGTACTCACATCTATGTTTATGGTTCTCAACGCATGCAAACAATCAGTACTTGTGTCGATCAAGTCCTTCAAGAAGGCTGCTGACTCACAAGTGCTGTTCCTTTGGGACAATAATCTTTTTAAAATGGTTTGACAAATAAATCTCCTATTGTTATACCTTTGTTTTAATAATTCCCAACTCTCTTGGTAGTTTGCATCTGAGATCGGAGTATGGCGGAGCAATTGTTCTGCTTCTCCGCTTAAGTATCCTTTTAAATAGTGCATTTTTTGCACGTTATCTAATCCTTCATTGTTGTGAATAAGAGCTTCAAATAAATCACGAAAAGTCACCCATTCTGTGTATTTACCACAAAATGTAGGTATAATAACCTTAGGTAGTTTAATTTGACTTTGCTTAGTACTCGCTCCTGACACCGCAGTCAGTGCTCGATGTTCATCAAGTTGAGGTGAAAGGATTTTAGATGTAGACCTTAACTCAGTTTTATATTCTAAGTACAGAGAATCTGTCAGTTCATAAACATCTTTGGTGACATATGCACTAGCATTATATTCAGGTTTATCAGAATAATATCTCATTAGTTGTTTATGACCTGCAGAGAACTCTTGCCACATCTCTTCTAATTTCTCAAGTCTGACTTCGATATAAGACTGAGTGATGCGATCTTTGGGCGACTTCTTGTAGTTTTTAAATGCGTTACCTATTTGGTTAAAACCATCTATTTGCACATTGATTAATGCTTCCATTGTAGCAGTATGATTTGCTTCTATGGACATGTTGACAGGTTTGGAACAAGAATCCACCAAAAAACTTTAAAAGAGAAAGAGAGAATGCATGACAACGACTTAAAAACGCAAAAATACCTTGAATGTTATGAATGAATTCAAAAAAATTAATTGGTTAACTGACCGACCTTTGAAAATTTTATAAGTGTATAGAATAAAATTTGAAAATTTTACAAGTCCATAGAATAAAATCTGAAAAAATTACAAGTCCATAGAATAAGTTTTGAAAATTTTACAAGTCCATAGAATAAAATCTGAAAAAATTACAAGTCTATAGAATAAGTTTTGAAAATTTTACAAGTCCATAATATGATGATTGAAGGTTTTCCTGACCTCGGATACGTATTTCTACACTTTTAAGTTATTACACTAATCTTGGTTATTTTCAAATTATAGTTGCATATAATAAAGTTCACTCGTCGATTCCTGTTGGGTTTGGTCGAATCTTTGCACAGTTAAAAAATTCACTACTACGGATACCCTCGAGGATGAACTCCATCTAATGGGGACTATATGTAACGTAACTCACGGTTTGTTCTTCTATGGATATCGTGTTAAGTAAGATGTAACCTCCTTAACTGCTGGTATGACTTTCTTCTGCCGCATTCAAGATTTGAACTGACTTGGGTGCCAATCTGCTTTTCGCTGTGCCACTGCGCCTGGTAGTATGTACTGTTCACGGAACGTGATGATGCCGTGGCCGTTGTGTTCCAATGATCACACTGCTTGATACTTTTGATAGTAAGTACGATTGAATATGTTTGTGAATCGTATTACCATAAGGTCACTGATTTTAATTTTCGATTCATAGGACCATGAATAAACTGCGGTAAGATGATATTTTACAAATTATTAATTAAATAAAACGGTGAAAATTCTCACTTCAGGTTTTTTATTTGGTGACATTGACATTGTTTTCGAAAGATACATTTTTAACATAAGTTTCTATTATGCCTATACCAACGAGGTTTTGTACGTATAAGGTTAGGTTCAACAAAACGTCTTAGACAGATAAGTCGAGTCCTTACTTGAAAGTGCAAGCGCCAGTATGGAATGTCCTTCTTTCTCGGTACTCACAACTTGATTGATGTATTTTTATCTTTTATCGAACTACCCCTCAAACGAACTTAACCGTACCCTATACTCAAGAAATAAACGCTTCTGGAAAACAACCTACCTACCCTCACATAAGTTGTGGCAATGAAAAAAATACCGAATTACTTATTAGGTCGCTAATACCTTCGGATTTTCGATGGAGCGTTAATAGCTGCGTTTACCTTAGTCGGACCTACATAAAAAAAAAAAAAACAATTTCTTCACAGGACACGCATGGGTTTATACACCATTTAAAAATGAACCGCAAGATGCAAAAACACGGAGGGTAAACTGGGTACAATTGAGCCCAGAAATGATTATATCCTGGTCTTATGAATAAATGCGACATTTAAATTCAATAAATATCTTGGGACATCTTACACAAACTGTCCTAGTGCCACGGTAAGCTCAATTAAGGCTTGTGATGTGGGTACCAAGCGAAGATGTATTATATAATAGATAGATAGCCACGACCAAGGAACAAAATTTTGTGATAAATATATACACAAATAATGCCCTCGCTGGAATTCGATCCCAGAACGTCCAGCTTTATCACTATCAACTAGGCTACATAGATTGACATTTGTGTAACTGGCAGAGCTTGAGATTTTGTACAGTCAAAGACAAAATAAGGTGCACACAATAATGTTCAAAAATATGTCCCAGTGCACTCTAATACTGTGTAATAAGAACGTCGTAACATATTTATGAGCGGATTCTTTCGATACTTATTTTTGCACTTTACTGTACATAGGGTTTTAACTTTTTTTATTATAGTACCTATAGTTGAAGGTAATATTGAATTGTAAAATGAAAGTTATTTGTTTCACTACCGTATTTTAAAACATACTTTCAAGGGTACTGTATTTACAAAATAAAACTAATTTAGCTATTTTTTTTTTATCAGTTAACTATTTGCAAGTTCAACTCATTTAAATGCTACTCTAGAAAGTAATTACGTACTTAGCTACCTAGTATAAGATTTACAATCAAATTTAAAATATCACTTTTCACATAGATCCCAAGTAGGCTTGGGGTTCTACATGTTAACTACTAAGAAAGAAGGTTTTAGTATCAATCTGTCTTACATTAAAATACTTTTCGACAAATAATGGGAGATCAAATTGTAACTGGCACAACCGTACCGAGTTTACTCTACTTAGCAGAGTTTCATCTCATTTCTTCTGAAGTTTTAACAAAAGAATCTCAATAAAAAGTAAATGGAATAAATACAGAATAGATCTTGTTTACTTACAAACAAGAAAGAAAAGTGTTTGTTGTATGGATCTGGTGTTTACCTGGAACAAAAAATATGTACTTTTAACATTGTAAAGCATTTGAATAGAAATTATGATAATTCAAACATTTTGACGAAATAAACTGTAATGTTCGGATCTAAGGGATGCCTAGTATCAGAATGGGCCGGGTTATAAAATATCCCTATTGTCGTAGTTATTATATTTTTTCACTTACTGTCTAAGCGCGCCATTGCTTGCATGCGCAGCGGGAGTAATAGAAAAGTGAAATTCCCTAGGGAGTAGAAAGTAATAGAAATGTCAGTACGTCATTTAATAATATTTTGTCTTAAAACTTATTTTTTTGTCGGCAAATGTGATGAAAAACATTGTATACGGTACACGGTCGGTAAGCGGAATACTAACTTGAGTCATAAAAGAACACTCTCGGTAGTAATTCCGTACTTACCTCCCTTGATGCACAATGTACTATTACACAACATTATAATTATAACAATAAGCGAGTGCAAACGTTTGCCCACTGTGTTTATGGACCTTACCGCTACGGATAAATCGACTCGCTACCTACCCAATATAAGGGTTATAATCGTGATTTTTTTAGTAAACTATAATATGTGTTAATTTTTAGTAAAACGTTCCACTTTGTCGCTTACCATAAAGACGACATTTCCTTGTATCTTCATATGAATAAACTGACAAAGCGGCTTTATGGAAAACGACAAAGTGAGACGTTTTACTAAACTCACTCACATATTGGTGTGTGTACTTGTACTCAACTTGGTCAGGACTGTACAAGTTTATAAATCGTTAATAATCCCGAAACTAGATGTTTATAAAAATTGTATGTGCTCTTAAAAAACGGTTTGACCAACCAAACCGAAGTACTTAGGTAAGGTAAAGATTTTGAGCAAATGGCAAGCCGTTAAACCCCGTTTAATTTTTTTGACAAAATACGAGAAATTAAAATTACTGTTTTTCGTAAACTGTGGTCGTCTTTCATGCTTACAGAATATAAATCTAGTACAAAGTCGCTAGCGTTTTAGAAGTACGAAAAATGTCTCAAAGGGCTGAGTCTTATGAAAATGTTCAAACTTAGCGGTTATAACAGCTTATCGCGTTTAATCTTCATTGATATCCAATACAATGTGCCAGTGAAAAATAACCTCTGTCTCCGTATGTAGGAATTAGTGATACGTGTCAGATTATATTGGACGTCTAGTAATCTTGTGGGAATATTGATTTTGATGTAATCCGCCATCTTCCATTAGATGTCGGTAATATTAAGCTCTCAACTTTTGATGTATATTAGTAAATGGGGCTTTGCGATAGCCAATGATGTAACAAAACTTTTTTGGTGGGAAATCTAGGAAAGTAGGTAAATATTATTGTGGACAAATACAATTTATTTCAACAAATTGAAAAATGAATTGAAAGTTTTAGCACTTTACAGACAGTATAAATTATAGAGATGTCATAAATACAAAAAATAAAACAAAATTAGCAACACCGTAAGTGCGCATTTTCTTTTTTAAACGCTCGCGTGCTAAAGTAATAAAATACGCCAAAATGAACACAATTAATAAAATGTATATAAAAACTCGCATGTCGTCGACTTGCGATTACCTCTCCGTAATACAATTCAATATCACTGTTTTTTTTATTGACAACGAGGTATTGCAGTTTTGTGCTAGGTCAATATTGGTGGTATACTAATACAATACAAAACAATACTGTTTATTGCACACCATACCTAGAATAACTATAAAGTAACGAATATACTTAGACAGTATTATAAAGAGAGGTATTACAATGGGCGGTTTTAGCGCTAAAAGCGATTTCTTCCCGACAACCTTAAGGTACCGGAATAAAAACAGTTTGAACATAGAGTACGTAATGCTTAAACAAAAGACAAGTAACCAAACACAATAATTAAGGTATACTATTAAACTTACTTTTTTACATACATACGTAATACAGTACAAACACATTCAAATAGAAACAATGAAAATGTAGCCACAGAAAAACAAAACAAGTTATTTTAAGATGGACAGTCATGGTAGACTCAAAAAGTCGTCTTAAGATGCGGTTTGAATATATTTTGTTCCATCTACTACTTCCGTCATCTGGGCAGCCATCTTACAGGCTTTTCATCTGAGTACCTCAAAGACTTTCGAGTCCAGTGCAAACATTTGCCCACACTGTTTATAGACCTCAGCGCTGCAGACTAGGGGTTAATTAATAGGTAAACGAGCAAACTGAAGTAACGGACGAAAGCATGATTTAATTTTAACCATTTTCAGGCTGTAGATATTTAGGTACCTATTCCAAGAAGTAGTCAAATAATTAGAATATTTCTGGAATTTCTTTAGATTTATCTTTTTCGCAGTAACATATACATGACGACGTTGCTGCTGCTCATCGTCATTCTTTTGGAAACTAATGTATATTCAGTGAAACTTTAACCCTAAGGGTTTCCCTAAATCAATTGACGTGGATTCGGCTTGAGCCTGTCGAAAAAAGCTTTATGTCGACGGTATAAGAGCGAAACATCCGAAACCGCGTCGGCCGAGCCGATACGTGCCGATTCGTGCCGATCGACGCCCACATAATAGTAAGTACATTACGACACAAGTGCGAAAAACATGAACTTTCGTTTTAGCACGTGTCTCGTACGACGTTTTTTAGTACAGATGGCCCTCCGAAGTTTTGAACCTGACGTAAAATTACCGGCACCATCAAAAAGGCACCATCTGTACTAAAAAGTGTTTTTTAGTACAGATGTTGCCTTTATTACGCGCTAGCAGTGCGAGAAGTGGCTCATTTTACGTCAGGTCCAAAACTTCGGATGGCCATCTGTCGTAAAAAACGTCGTACGAGACACGGGCAAAAAGAAAATTTCATGTTTTTCACACTTGTGTCGTAATGTACTATTTCAGCCGGCTTAAGCCTATTCTACGTCCCGTCATTTCAGGAGACCCTTCGTCAATTATTTCGACACCCACGGGAAGATTTGAGGAGTGGACAAAATAAATGTATTTTTACTGTTGTCCCCACGCAGTAAAATAAATACTTCACCTTATATTCCCTGAAAGCAGAAAAATAATAAAGAATTGAGTAAAGTACCATTATAACCATCCATTTGCTCAACCAGAGAGGGTAAAAGAATAGCTTATGAGGAAAACATACGTTCATTCCGCGGGGAATAATTTGTAGCCATGAGTTCTGATTGGCTGCACGTTTGCGAGTGAGTCGAGTTCGCAGAATATCTACTATAATGAGCAATTTCTCGAGAAGATATAGCAACTCATACGCATACTTATAATTTAACAATAATGATTTTAATATTGTGCCGTATGGTGACGGCAATGGTAAGATTACATTTGTCACGACCTCATCTTTTCCCATGGGTTTCGTAACAGTCGACTAAGGGATTCATATTATTATTATTATATTATTATATGTAATGATACACTAGCAGCTGAAAGCTGATGCGTGTATATCACTGCACTTATTGTATTATAGTTTGTATGAGTTCGTAGTTTTTTTTTTATTCTTATAACAAAATACATTGTGTTTGATTTTTTTCATTTCAGCCTCTGTAGCCTAGTTGGTAGTGACCCTGCCTACGAAGCTGGAGGTTCCGGGTTCGAATCCCGGCGAGGGCATTCTTTGTGTATTTATTTATCACAAATGTTTGTTCCTTGGTCATGGCTGTGTATGTATCTAAGTATCTATACGTATCTATCTATTATATATATCGTCGCCTGGTACCCACAACACAAGCCTTAATTGAGCTTACCGTGGGACTAGGTTGATTTGTGTAAAATGTCCCAAGATATTTATTTATTTAAATAATTAATAACCACTACAATAATTTAATACAACTAAGATTAGACATGTTCATACATCTATCGATTAAAGATTGAAGTGTTACTGATCATTTTATTTATCGAATCGTTTTAATCCCGGTTTCCTCACGATAATTTACCTTCGTCTAAGAGAGATTGGTATATTGAAAATGCCATTTAGTATCATCATATCAATATAAAATAACGATTTGCAGATCGGGTAAATGTCTGCTGTTATTGAGAAAAAGTGTCGTGACCAAGTGATAATGTCAAATAAAAGAAAATTTAATAAAATGTAGCTTAAATATTGCGGCCTTAAACTAGATTTTTCCATGTTTCATCTATTTGTACCTATTGATTCGTTAGTTTCAGTTGCAGACGTATCTCTACTGGTTACGAAATCAAATTATCGTCATCATATTATACTGGGTTTCACAGAAATCGACTCCTAGGAATCGGTCAGCTACAGGAATGGATCATTATCCATGGTGTGGTTCGTTCTCTGACGAAGGGTAATGTATTTTTGACGAAGAGATTTTCTTTTTCCTGATATTTACTAAAACCAAGCACATGTTAGTTTTCTACCTAGCTGAAAGAAATGAAAAGCGTGGGGATTACGAGTATGGGCATTAATTACCTCCTAATAATGCGTCCATAAATGCATAGGTACTAGGAGATGCCTATGTTCAGCAGTATACTGAAAAAAAGCAGACGATGATTATGATGATGAGAATAATGAGATACCAATGCCTAGTAGCTTGAACAAAGATATCATTATCTAAGAACCCCTTCAAAATCTCATCTATTTCAGAAACCTTATATTTAAACAAGTTCTAAAACCGCGGCAAAAGTTGAAATACCTTTGAGAAACGCAATCAAAGTTGTGTAGGTACTTTCATTTCCGATACCGAGAAAATATTAGATTCCAATAAATGTACTGAGGTATGAAATGAATAAGTACCCAATAACACTTCGAATGCGGCTCAGATTCAGGGCATTAACGGGAGAGCTAGACCGGGTTTATAAGCCACGTCGCACGATTGCTTCGTGACTATAAAAGTGGCAATAAAAATAAGATTGTTCATAGGACAAGCGACAGCGGGTGTAGTTTTCAAGAGATTTTGAAGTGAAGATAAAGAAGTGAAGAAATGTTGTAATATCAATTGGATGGATTACTTTCTGGTGATCCTGGGTGCTAAGACAAGTTGCTAATCGCTAACGCTTAATCGTCAATCGTAAACGAAAGGCAGCTAACTGTCTGTGTTGCACTAATATGAAAGAGTGACAGAGAAGGAAAACTACGAAACGCTACTAAGCGTTAGCGATTGGCAACTTGGCTAAGCAGCATGTTCTCCCGCTCGTATTCGCATATTATCATGTGCGAGGCATATATCCCCAGTTAGCTGACGCCGTTAGTACATAAATAAATAAAATAATAAATAAATAAATATCTTGGGACATCTTACACAAATCGACCTAGCCCCACGGTAAGCTCAATTAAGGCTTGTGATGTGGGTACCAGGCAACGATATATATAATAGATATATACATATAGTACATGGTACATGGTACGGAAAATGACTTGTACTAGGTAGGTTCACGCCATTGATTAGAGACACAAAAGAAAATGTTTCATATTTAAATGTATATTTCGTCAGTTTTCGAGAGGATGAGGGAATAGAGTGTAGGACACCATCATGATTTAAAGGGCCAATATTCTTTATTAACTATAGAATATTTCAACAGTTGAATTCATGATAAAAGTATCAATCAAAACTATAAAAATAATGGAATTATTCCACGCTCCATTTATTTTTTTCTAGAAAGCAGATATTTTTCCCCACAAACTGTTTTGTGAGTTACAAAATTATTATAATCAAGCGATAACGCTTCATATTCCCTACAAAAACTATTTACGCTGTATAAATGTGTCACAAACGTCCTCATTTGTTTCACAGTATTCAAATCAGACGGGATATTTGAGACACGTCTTAGTTAATCGTGTTTGTTCTCGTGTAACCCAATTTCGGTTCGTTTGTGCGGACTAATTGTATAATTGGACGTTTCCAAAACATGCTCCTGTTTGTACACAACACGTATGGAGAAGTAAATTGTTTGTAACAGGGATCGGAACCGTTCTTCATTAACCATTTGATATTGTTCTTTAACCGTTATAAATTCCGTTCGTATTAGTAACGGTTAAATACGGTAACGGTTTTGTAAATGAACACAATATTTCTGGTTCACAGTATTCAAGATGAACGGAAAAATTTCGTTCTTTCACATAACGGTTTTGACAAGAACATTATATGATTTATATGAAAGAACAAAACTTTTCTGGTTACCGTTACTACAGATGAACGAAAAATAAAGTTCCGTGAACCATTATTAAACTGTTCGCGATGACGTAAACATGCCGCCACTCGCTCTCTCTTTTCCACACGAATATAGTTCGTATTTTTATTTCATTTGATTAGCCATTTAGGTTTGACGTGTGATATTGGCCGCATGATGAAAAAGGTTTAAATTGAATTAAGTGAAAGGATGCAATATGTGCTAGCAATTCTGGCGCCTCCTAGCGCCGTCGACGGGAACTTGCCTGGAAATTGGTTACCTGACAACGAGTTGTTGACTGAGATGTCAATGTTTTTTCCGACATAATGTTCATATTTAACTATCATTTAAGTTTTGAGTATTAAGTTAAGCTGATGTCCAATGATATACCTACATAACTATGTTTATAATGGTAAGTTTGTGAACTTTCTGATTAGTAGATATTTCTTTCTATGTTAATTTTAGAGTTTAATGAGAAGGAGGTAAGACGGAGGAGTAAGACGCCGGATGTTGGTCTACTACCGGCACCTGGCTTGTAATATGGGTTCGGCTCCTTGGTAATTAAATATATATACTTACTATAATAACCTGCATCATACTCCTATTACCTACGTAGTTATGGGTGCATCCCACTCGTCTGGAATAGTCAACATAGTGATAGGTACGATATGTGAATTGCTCAAGGAGACAGTTGCAGTTCCTATTATTTCCCTTAATGGAACCCCTATGCTTGGAGTCGCGTTCCATTGGCGTCAGGTGAGCTTAACACAACTAGCAATATGGTGTTGCTGGCTACATTCCGCTAGACGCAAAATGACTTTGTCCCACAATTATATATTTTGTTTTGTTATGAAATCATTATATCGTAACTGTGGAATGTCTTCTCAAAAGGGCTTATTTCCACTTTGTCAATAGAGATAATTTATCTTATGGAAACATAGAAAAAATAACCCTTATTGCAAGAGTGGAAATAAGCCCTTTTGAAAATACACTCCTCTACTAGTGTACTTCTTAACCCTTTGCAAGCCGATCACGAACCTAAATCTGAGTTTACACTTGCAACTTATTGCCGCAAGTTTACAAAGCTTAAATGTAACTTTATAAAACGCGACCCAGGTCTAACCTCGGCTTAGCTCGTTACTTTCGCAGTTGTGAGCTTGAACTCTATTGACATCATAGTAAAGTTCAAATTTAAACGAACATTTCTTTGGCGAATGAAAGTATATTTTCTGTTTATCTGTCCATCCGTCTGTCTGTATGTCTGTTTGTTTCACTGCCTGTCTGATTGTCTGTCCGTCCGTCTATCCGGTCGTTTGTTTCCGCAAAGAAACATGTTTCGACCAGATACTCGTAGTATTCGAAATGATTGCTTTTACAATTATTCTGGGTGTATTTCTTAGGGTTCTGTAGTAAATTAGAAACTCTTACAGATTCGCCATGTCCATCCACCTGTCTGTCTGTATGTTTGTCTGTCTGTCAGTCTGTTTGTCTGCATGTCTGTATGTCCGTCCGTTTGATTCCTCAAAATTATTGCTTTCTCAATTATTCTGGGTGTAAGTACTTTTTAAGATTCTGTAGTAAATTAGGAACCCTTGCATTTTGGCTCCCTCTGTCTGTCTGTATGTCTGTCTGTCTGTTTGTAAGTCTGTCTGTCTGACGGTCTGTCCGTCTGTCTGTCTGTTCATCTGCCTATCTTTCTGTCTGTCTGTTTGTCTCTCTGTCTGTGTGTCTGTCTATCTGAACGGACTGACTATCTGTACGTCCGTCTGTCCGTCCGTTTGTTTCCGCAAAGAAACATATTTTGACCGGTTATTACTTGAAATGTTTGCCTTTTTAATTATTCTGGGTGTAAGTACTTTTTAGGGTTCTGTAGTAAATTAGGAACCCTTACAGATTCGCCATGTCCGTCTGTCTGTCTGTCTGTTCATCTGTCCATCTGTTGTCCGTCTGTTTGTCTGTCGGTATGTCTGTCTGCCCGTTTATTTCTGCAAAGAAACATGCACATTTCGCTAGGATATTACTTCAAATGTCTGTCTGTCTGTATGTATGTATGTCTGTCTGTTCATCTGTTCACCCCTTTGTCTGTCTGTCTGTTTGTATGACGGTCTGTCCGTCTGTCTGTCTGTTCATCTGTCGATCTTTCCGTCTGTCTGTCTGTCTGACGGTCTGTCCGTCTGTCTGTCTGTTCATCTGTCCATCTTTCTGTCTATCTGTCTGTGTGTCTGTCTGTCTGTCTGTGTGTCTGTATGTCTGTTTGTCTGTTCATCTGTCCATCCGTCTCTTTGTCTGTCGGTCTGTATGTCTGTCGGTCTGTATGTCTGTCCGTCCGTCTGTCCAACCGTTTATTTCTACAAATAAGCATATTTCGACCGGATATTATTTAAAATGGTTGCCTTTTCAATTATTCTGGCTGTAAGTACTTTTAAGGGTTCTGTAGTAAATTAGGAACCCTTACATTTTCGCCATGTCCGTCTGTCTGTCTGTATGTATGTCTGTCTGTCTGTTCATCTGTCCATCCGTTGTCTGTCTGTTTGTCTGTCGGTCCGTCTGTCTATCCGTCCGTCTGTCTGCCCGTTTATATCTGCAAAGAAACATATTTCGACCAGATTACTTGAAATGTCTGTCTGTCTGACGGTCTGTCCGTCTGTCTGTCTGTTCATCTGTCAATCTTTCCGTCTGTCTGTCTGTCTGTCTGACGGTCTGTCCGTCTGTCTGTCTGTTCATCTGTCGATCTTTCTGTCTATCTGTCCGTGTGTCTGTCTGTCTGTCTGTCTGTCTGTCTGTCCGACGGTCTGTCCGTCTGTCTGTCTGTTCATCTGTCGGGCTTTCCGTCTGTCTGTCTGTCTGTTTGTCTGTCTGACGGTCTGTCCGTCTGCCTGTCTGTTCATCTGTCGATCTTTCCTTCTGTCTGTCTGACGGTCTGTCTGTTTGTCTGTCTGTTCATCTGTCGATCTTTCCGTCTGTCTGTCTGTTTGTCTGTCTGTTCATCTGTCGGTCTTTCTGTGTGTCTGTATGTCTGTCTGTCTGTTCATCTGTCCATCCGTCTGTTTGTTTGTCTGTCGGTCTGTATGTCTGTCCGTCCGTGTGTCCAACCGTTAATTCTGCAAAGAAACATATTTCGACCGGATATTATTTAAAATGGTTGCCTTTTCAATTATTCTGGCTGTAAGTACTTTTTAGGGTTCTGTAGTAAATTAGGAACCCTTACATTTTCGCCATGTCCGTCTGTCTGTCTGTCTGTCTGTCTGTTCATCTGTCCATCCGTCTGTTTGTCTGTCGGTCTGTATGTCTGTCCGTCCGTGTGTCCAACCGTTTATTTCTGCAAAGAAACATATTTCGACCGGATATTATTTAAAATGGTTGCCTTTTCAATTATTCTGGCTGTAAGTACTTTTTAGGGTTCTGTAGTAAATTAGGAACCCTTACATTTTCGCCATGTCCGTCTGTCTGTCTGTCTGTCGGTCCGTCTATCTGTCCGTCCGTCTGTCTGCCCGTTTATATCTGCAAAGAAACATATTTCGACCGGATATTACTTGAAATGTCTGTCTGTGTGTCTGTCTGTCTGTCTGTCTGTCTGTCTGTCTGACGGTCTGTCCGTCTGTCTGTCTGTTCATCTGTCGGGCTTTCCATCTGTCTGTCTGTCTGACGGTCTGTCCGTCTGTCTGTCTGTTCATCTGTCGATCTTTCCGTCTGTCTGTCTGACGGTCTCACACTGGCGTAAAACCCCGATTTCATGGCATTAATTAAAAAAATCTAAGTTTGCCTTTAAAGGTTTCGCTTATGTCGCTCGCATAAACAATAAAACTGAGTATCTATTCGAGACATAACTCCACCAATCAGCATGCATATATGCATGAAACGATCAGTCAAAATTTGACTTGTTGTACGGTGCAATTCGCAATCAATTTTTTGTACATTTTCAATGTTGATTATTGTTGTTATTCTTTAATATAAAGTACCCTTACGATTGTGGATTGTATTGTTGAAGGTAAGGACTACGTATTTAATAAGATATTACATAAAGTTGTCATTCCATTTGATGAAATGCGAGATTTAACTTTGTAACAAAAAATAAGTGAATAAAAAATATTGTCATGGACTAAAAGTTCACTTTCTCGTGCATTCCTGTCTTGAAAGTGGATTAGTTTATATCCTTGTTTATCAAAGCAACAATATATAATCTATTTTGCCTATACCTTTCTATACATTTGAACAAAGTTTTCGATGTTATGAAGAAATTAAATAATGGTAAAATTTATTTTTTTCTTTTTATTTTGTTATTTTAAAAGTCTTTTATGTTTCTTTTAAGGTCGTTAGTCCCCAAAAAATCGTCGAATGCGATGACTGAAATAAAATTTGATCTCTTAAGTGGAGAAACGCGATAAATGATTTTTTCAAAATTTTTATTTGATTTATAATTAATTATTACTTAAACAGTGAAATAATTGTGTTTAAAAACACAACGGAAAGTCTTTAGTGAAGAACCAATCTAATTACAACCACATTTAATTTATGCCAGGAAATCGGGGTTTTTCGCCAGTGTGGGTCTGTCCGTCTGTCTGTCTGTTCATCTGTCGATCTTTCCGTCTGTCTGTTCATCTGTCGGTCTTTCTGTCTATATGTCTGTGTGTGTGTGTCTGTCTGTCTGTCTGTATGTCTGTCTGTCTGTTCATCTGTCCATCCGTCTGTTTGTCTGTCGGGCTGTATGTCTGTCCGTCCGTGTGTCCAACCGTTTATTTCTGAATTTGGTACAGGTATACATATTAAGTATGCTAACAAAGTGGTAGAATAAAAACTTTGGTGGGCTGTGGGTTTAAAAATAAAACCATTTCAAACGTAATCGGCCCAGCCGTTTTCGAATAACTACGGAACCCTATACTGAGCATGGCCCGACATGGTCTTGGCCGGTTGTTTGATATTGTATTCTCGCCATTTTTCGCAACTCTACATCTAACGTGCCTATTTTGCGTGATCCCAACGCTGGCCAAATATTTTGCTGCCGCAATATTATAAATATTATAATTACAAGAGGTTGTATGTTACATTTTTTCATATTACCGTGAAACTAGCCAACATTGGCCGCTTTTTTCGGAAATCCTAAAATATCTCAAAAAAATTATATTAAGCCTTGTAAGTTTTTTCTGCTCAGCATGTGCACTGTGATCGTATCGTACGCATCGGCTCACATGAAGAAATAATTTTTAGATTGTCATTTAGATCAGGTTTTTGTCGTTTTAAGGTGCGTGCAAACCCCCGTGTATATGCCCGCTCTACGAAATCACCCAATCACGTTTTGTGTAACGATCAAATTTCGTAGAGTGGGAGGTTAGATAGTACGTACGGTCAAATCGTACATAATTTTACCCTAAACTCGCAAATCAAGTAGTATCGCTGCATTTTTGGTATGTTGTTTAGACACCACAGGGCAGTATAAAACCACATTTTGCAAGCAAAAAAAAGTTGTGCTAGCTGGGTAGTACGTGAAAAACTGCGAAATTTATGGCCATTTTTTAGTTTCTGATTTTTATTTAAATAACCTTACGTTTTTTGATATCATATGTTATTAAACGTTTAAAGACTAATAAATTTCCAACAAGTTGAGCTAACATGCCTTACCGTAGGTCTTATACTTTCAGAGATTCGAGACTTTAAAAAGTACTACTTTTTGTAAACTAGATAAAATTTTGTGTTTTGCTAACATTTTCGGCTTAATATCGCCTCACCTAATTATGCTACGAAAAACATGCGATAATGACCTTATAGCGCACTTAATATTCTTTAATTTAAGGGTAAAATTAGGTCAGTGAACTTTGTAGTTGAAAGTATAAACGCGAAATTCATAAGGCAGGAGGCCCGCTATCTAAGTTTTTCATACAAATCGCAAGTCGAGTTGCAAAGCTGCTATTTTGGTATATTATAAAGGCCTTATAGATATATACGAAAATGCATATTAAAAGAAAAACAAAAAAATAGTTTGGGCATAGGACGTAAAAAACGGAAAAAAATCGGACGTTTTTGACGCTTAACTCGAAATCTATTATCTTTTTGATACTAATTGCTATAAAACTAAGAAAGAACATTAAATTTGAAAGGATTTGAGCTACGTTGCTTCACCGTAAGTTATATATATTTTGAGATACGACATTTCATAAAGTGCCCTTTTATCAAAAATTAAACAAATTTTAGGTTACGTTAAAGCTATTCACTAAATATTGGCAAAACGTTCGCGCTAAGAAAAAAAAAGTAATTGTAGATAACAACGACATTAAATTTGGAACAAATTGAGCCGATAACAATTACTGTAAGTCTTATAGTTGGGGGTATACGAGGCTTCAAAACATGCATTTATTTTCTTAACTTAATGAAGGGCACATTTTGAAATGTCGTATCTCTAAATCTATATAATTTAGGGTATTGCAAGGTAGCTCAAATCCTTTCAAATTTAATATTCTTTTTAAATTTTGTAGCAATTAGTATCAAAAAGATAATAGTTTCTTAATTAAATGTCAAAAAGTAAAAAAAGTCCAATAATTTTTCAGTTTTTTTCGTCTTATGCCGAAATTCCTTTTTTGTATTTCTTGTAATATACATTTTTGTACGTCCTTATAGGGCCTATATAATATACTAAAATTGTAGCTTTGCAACAGGACTTGCGATTTGTATGAAAAACTTAGATAGCGGGCCTACTGCCTTTTGAATTACACGTTTTTATTTTAAATTAGGTACAAAGTCTGCTGACATGATTTTACCCTTTAACGAAAGAATATTAAGTGCGCTATAAGGTCATTATTGCATGTTTTTCGTAGCATAATTAGGTGAGGCGATATTAAGCCGAAATCGTTAGGAAAACTCAAAATAGCGTTAGTTTACAAAAAAGAGTACTTTAAGAAGTCGCAAATCTCTAAAACTATAAGACCTACGGTAATACATGTTAGCTCAACTTGTTGGAAATTTATTAATCTTTAAACGCTTTCTAACATATAATGTCAAAAAACGTAAGGTTTTTTTTAATAAAAATCAGAAACTGAAAAATTACCGTAAATTTCGCAGTTTTTCACGTACTACGTAACTAGCACAACTTTTTTTTGCTTGCAAAATGTGGTTTTATAGTGCCCTATGGTGTCTAAACAACATACTAAAAATGCAGCTTTACTACATGTTTTGCGAGTTTAATGTACGATTTGACCGTACTAAGAATAGCGAATGTTCTTTTGGTCTGAATGCACCTTTGGAGGGCGGGCAAAGTAATCTCGTTTTAGGCCAGCATTGCCCACCTCAATTTAGTGCTTAAAAATAGCTCGTATGACAATAATACTACGATCACAGAAGGTTTTTGGGAAATTCTACCATTTCATGTTTATAACTCAGGGATAAGTATTTATAAACAATTTTGAGTAAATTGGTTGGGCCATGTTACCAACCCGTTTTCGCTCTTTTTCATACAAGGTCCACTAACGCAATTCGCAAATGCTAGGGTTGTCACTTTTAAGTAGATATCTTAACTAAAGACGTTTAACTTTTGTTCAAAGTATTAGTATACTAGTGAAGTAAAACAGTCCAAAATGTATTATTTGTTTTAATGCAATAATAATAAAACCGTTTTTTGAATGGGAATCAAGATAATATTATATTGATATAAATAATATCAGCCCACTAACGAAGCAGCAGACAACGAAACTGACAATTGAGAGTTTAGTTATTGGTTCCGAACATTTTGTACACGTAAAATAAAATAACGGAGTTATAAAAACGTAATTTACTGAAAAAAACATTACCCTCCGCTATTTTCATCATCATCATCATCATCATCATCATCAGCCAATTGACGTCCACTGCTGGACATAGGCCTCCCCCAGAGAGTTCCACAAAGATCGGTCGTGAGCTGTCCGCATCCATTAGACACCCGCAACCTTTACCTTCTTCTATCTTGTGGGGGGCCTTCCCACGCTGCGCCGTCCAGTGGTATTTTCATAAAGTGGTAAAACTTGAAAGTGACAACTGTAGGCTATTTTTCATGATGGGCAATGTCTTCAATGTCCGTTTGCTAAAGTACTGGATAAAATTGCCCAAAGCCATAACTTATTTTCTGATTAGCTTTTTCCAATAAAACTACTATCAATATAATCTACTGTTCTCATTTTATTACAGGTCATGGTTTTTTTTTTATTTAATACCATGTTTTGAGAAATTTATGTCTATATTTTGCCAAGATTTTGCCCGCCAAATAACCAACCTCACTCAAGAAGCTCTAGCAAACAACTAGATGAAGATAGACGCAAAAGTCATACTTGGTGTTGCTTCTCACATAATCTATTTTATACTAAAAATAACCAATTTATTTAAAATTCAAGTTTTGGGCAATGTTTCCCCTGGAGGCAAAGTGGGCTAATTTTACGGTAGTAATTCTATGTGTATTTAGCTATATTTTACTGAAACCTTACTGAAACTAATGCGGTGCCGTGTTCCACAGCCTTAGATACCATGGACCCTTTGATATTAAGACACCTGAATGGATGCCTTGGTATACCAGCATAGAAGAAAGTGGAAGATGCCATGCCAGAGGACCCGCGTATGTGCCAGCCATCCTGGAA
This sequence comes from Thaumatotibia leucotreta, assembly GCA_025490895.1. Lineage (NCBI taxonomy): Eukaryota > Metazoa > Arthropoda > Insecta > Lepidoptera > Tortricidae > Thaumatotibia > Thaumatotibia leucotreta. Next base: position 47,116 of record JALPQI010004640.1, read on the forward strand.
CCCTTTGATATAGCAAGAATTCTTTTCCCTTTGAGATAGCAGTGATGAGTATTTGTTGCGTTGCAACCTCAGTGCGCAAAAGTACTCGTTATCATCAGATCGGCTGTGGTCATATACTCATATGCTGACTCCAGCGGCAGCGGTGAAACGCTGGAATGTGGAAGACCAAGCTAACCACGAATAAATAAATATTAATATATATAGTCTTTTTCCTTTTTTAGTTTTAGTAGGTACACACGCCAACCCAGTTAACTCTATCAAAGATTTCGATTCTGGACCGTGTACGTGTTTCACTTAGTCGATTTGACCAAACTTTGATTCGAAATATAACGCTTATTTTCGAATAGTCATGTCAAATCTTCATAGTACTTTAGCACTACATATATATCTGAGAGAAAGCGTTATTCTTCGAATAAAAGTTTGGTGAAACGCAGCCTTAGTTTTATTTTCAGTGACGTCTCAATTGTTTTTTCTTAAAATCTTGAATTGGTCCCGATCTGTCTTTGTCACCCATTCTTGATTCGTCGTTTTAACTGGGGTCAACTATATCAACTTTGGTAATTTGTTGTATTGTCTATTTCATATTGCTCATTTAAGCCTTCGTCAACATCTTCTTTGGGTGTGTTGCTCTAACTACTATCTTGCTATACTATATGCTAACTATAAAAAATTATAGTGACACAATCAGATCGGCATCAATTTAAGAACTTGACATACGACTACTGAGAGTATAGTTCGTGAAATATAAATTGGTAACTTTCTACCTACATTATAGTAAAAATAAACGTTCAATTTATATTTCTCGAACTATACTGTACGCTTAGCACATGATTGCTATGTCAGTATGTTATCGCTACATGTATAGATTTTCTATCTTTTACCAACAATATGAATAAAAGGGAGATGGATAATCTATCTCGCGGCGACATATTGTTGCACTGAATCATAACACTAACCTTTTCAATGCCACGGCAAAAACAGCAGCTGTCACTCCATCCACGCCACCAAAGTGTCACAAAGGAATTTGTCAAAAACTATAAGCAAGTGCGACTAGGTCTTTATTGATCTGTGACTTGTATATCGGTCTTTGGCATTGAAACAGTGGTACCAACATAACCGTTATCGCCGTCCACAAGGTTTCAATTAGATTGGACAATGACTGATATATTGGTAGGTACTGATTAACAAGAGAGTTTCAACGCCAAAGACTATTTGTAAGTCACAATCCACAAAATAATATGTAACTATGCACGTGCGTAAAGTTCAAATTTAGCTTTTATAGTTTTACGTGGCGTTAAAAAGGTTGAAGCAAGTCACCAGTCTCACGACTCACCAGTCAGCTATTTGGAATATAGTTAATTTTTGTGGTAAAACATGTTAGTTTATTGGTGTCTGCAAATGACATTGCATTTATTCGTAACTCTTACACGCATCCAGTCCAATTGCCTTATTCATAAAACATCAAGACACATTAGTTAACTGTGTTGGCGATGAAATGATTATATTTAGCTATTTTTGTAACGAACAGGTTGTGTAGCCAATATGCCAATCGCTAACATTCAGTCGCGAACGAAACTCAACTGTCTTCGTCACACCAATAAGAAAGAGTGACAGAGAGAAAACTACGATACACTACCTGCTCAGCGTAGCGTAGCGATTGGCACGTTAGCTAACATAGCTACGGACTCAGATCTATCGACCTCTTTTGAAAAGCAAGTTCAGTTTCTCAAAAGAGGTTGGTGACAGATTGCAAACTCTGTTGCCAAACTTAAAGAAATCTGCATTAACAAGCAACTCGCAGCTACGCGTCTTTTTTCAATTGTATAGATTAAAAAGAGAAGTGTGGCGGCAAGTTGATGTTAAACACAAGATATGCTAGCCTTGCTATAGGAATTAACGTGACTGTAATCATAACATTACCTCCTGATAACAGTAGGTAAGGACATTTTTTCGCCGCCAATGAATTGATATAACTGATAAAATATATGTTCGTTTAACACTACGAAGCTGATACTTACTTTGTTGAGTTAGTTGTTTACATGCAATTTGTTGCTTGGCGTGTGTTGCTCGCTTTTATTTTTTGACGTGGCGGTGAAAAGGTGAACGAAAAGGTGCCACTTTGTCACTTAAATTGATGGCTTTTCCTTTTGACATAGGATTTAAAACAAATTGGCAGATTGTAGTGTATTGCGTCCTTTTTCCTTAACTACGTTCAGTTATGCGTTTAAATTTGGAACAGATTTTAAAATTCTAGTGGGTCTCTATTCCAGTATCCATAAATATTAAAATAGTAAACGACACGAAACGTCATTTCAATACGTTTTCCTTATACAAGCCATACGACATTAAATCTCGATTAATCGGAGAATAGGCACCACATGTGATTGTCTATTTGTTCAAATCAATTTTGACAGGAAAACCACTATTATTCCGTTCCCAAGAACACTAAACGTAGCGTTCGCGGCCAAAAACGTTTGAAAGAACATTAACCGTAACGGAAACTTTATAAGAAGAACATGACATGACAGTTCATCTCTTACAACAGAATTAGGAAAACCGTTATTATTCCGTTCGTTGAGAACAGAATCGGCCATTAAGCGTTCCGTCAAAGAACATTAAGAAGTATCGGTTAATGAGAACAAAAACTTTATGATTATGGTTTGGGGTTGACGTATGGTAACGGTTTGAAAATAATAACGGTTTCCGATCCCTGGTTTGTAATATATCTAAACAGATGCTAAACTAGGCACCTAGAAACACATCTATTAGTCGTAAGTTCTTACCCTTAGATTGATGATTCATTTATAAAGATTTTTTTAAACATTGTAGTTTGGACAAATACATTATTAATGTCTTAATAAGACCGATACATATTACATTTCCTATATTCATTATTCTTATTCATAATTTCATTATTTCCTGATATAGGTTTCAAATTTTTCTAATAACTATTATACACACCCATAACACGCTATCAGATATATCGAAGTAGCCGTAGTGCTCAAAAATGTCTGAACGTGCATATTATGAATATTAAGATGAAATGAAAAATTTAACAATCTTCTCTAAAGTTATGCTTATAAATGACATACTAAGACCTAACCTATCTAGGCTACCTAGATAATCTCACGATCAATGTGTTAAAGGGACCGCAAAAACAATTCCAGTCAAAGCTAAATCTGAAACCAAATCTACTTTACAGAATAAAAGTCCTTTATAGAGGCAAACGCGCGTCGCATATAAAATTGAGAGGTACGACCCAGAATCCGTTGTTACCCGCGAGGTCATTTCAAACGCCGACAGAGTAGGGGGATTTTGTTATCGTCCCCACTACTTTTACTTAATTTGTTTGTAACAAGAACTAAATTTACATATAAAAAATCCGCATTACGTTAAAGATGCTACTAAATTCAATCAGCAACAGGCTTCGTCATTATTACGCCTAATAAATAGTACCTACATTCTGCATTAAGGGAGGTAAGTACGGAATTAGTTTTCCGAGTTAGTATTCCGCTTACAGACCGTGAAACAATGTTTTTCATCACACTTGCGGACAAAAAAAATAGTTTTAAGACAAAATATTATTCTGTGGTTTGAAAGAGTTTTATGATTCTGAGTGGACACAACAAAAAATATTCCAGAAAAGTAGTTGTTGAGGTAATGAAAAAAAAAATCCCAATAAAAAAAAGTTTCAAATATTTTTGTCTAACTATAATACGCAAGAATGATTTAAAACAAATACACGATTGAATTATTTTGCGGATAAATCTGAATTTATTTAATGAAAGAGAGCCGCTGTAATTAGTTTCAGTCAAAGTTATAGTTTTTCTATTTCTGAGTATTCAGTATTGTGGACTTTGACTTTAGAACCCAGTTGGATTGGTTGACTCGCCTCTCTACGCGAATATCAGAAACCCGTTGTTACTCGGGTCGTAAGGCCTATAACAAGCGGGAGATTTATGCGACGCCGCGACCGGCGGGTTATAGGTGGGCTGAATTAAGCTATTGTACAGGCAAATACAGCATGGTTCACGCCAAGTTTCATAAGTAGTTACTTTACTTAGTTTAGTTGGTTTTAAATAATAAATATCTTGGGACATTTAACACAACCTAGACATCTTCACTAGTCCCACGGTAAGCTCAATTAAGTCTTGTGATGTGGGTACCAAGCAAGGACACATAGTTACAATAGTTTCTCTCTCTACTATCTCTCTCTCTATTATTTTGTATCTATTGCTACAAGGAACCCTCGTGATTTTAAGACGAATGTAGGTGTACCAGGTGGTCGTATGCTTGTTCGCCACAGAGCGTTTTCACAAACCGTTGTTGAAATCACCTTGTTATTTAATTCAGACAAATTTGGGCTTGTTCTACTCAGGATCACGAGCTCTTTCGATTCTAATAGGAGAAAAAAATGTCCCAAAATGTTTTTTCCATTACGATACCGTTTTTTCATAGATGTTCAAAGGCGGTAGCGTAATGAAAACCGTATAAAAATTATGGGACATATTTTTTCTTTTAACAAGATCAAATGAGCTCGTGATTGTGAGTCGAATAAGCCTAAACTTGACCAAATTAAATAAGCCCCGCAGACACTAACACATTATCCGCACTCACAAAACCACCGTCACGTAATGTAAAACGGATAGATGACGCAGACGTGCTAAGCGAATCTCAATTTTATGAGCGCCAGTTAAACGTAAAGATACTGTCTCCCGAAACACTGCATTATGAAAAATGTATGAAGAGCTTTTGTTCTTTAAAGTGCTGTGCCGTGAGCTACATTTGATAAGGTATGTGATGCGATTTTAACACGTTCCATGTGCAGCTAAAATCAGAAATACACGTCTCACGTGCAAATTCTCGCAAATAAATACAAGCATAACCTGGCAACATTATTTTAACTCCGCCAATACCTAATAATATTAAATTGTTACTTTTCTCAGCTGATACGTGCAGGTAAGTTAACGTAGCTTAGCTCGTACGTGCAAATTTAAAATTATCCTTATATTTAAATAGAGTCGTGCATCATATTTGCTGCATTAACGTATCATCAATACCTTCAAATTACACAGAGTACACAGGTAAATTACACAAAGTACTTCAAGTTACATAGGTAGGTAATGTGTTAAAATACGAGAAAGCTGAAAAGGCATGGAGATGACTCAATGAACGAAAGTTCTTATTTAACAAAACTGGATTGACCTCAGCCTGTCTTCTAACTTCTAGCACAAAGATGTTTTATTTTAATTATATTTATTATACTGAGTATTTAATCTATTGATCCATATTAAGTACTTACCCCTTTATTCACAGGCGTCCCCATTTCATCATATCATATCATCATATTCAGCCGTTATCCGCCCAATGCTGAGCATAGGCCTCTATTTGTACGCCACTGGTCCCGGTCCTGAGCTAACCTCATCCAAAATCGTCCTTTTATCTTGCCAATACCTATTTCAATAAGATCGAAAGAGCCTGAAGCATTATCTAGGTGACCAATTTGCTCCATAAATGTAGTTAATCTAGTGGAAGGTGATCTATGCTCGTGCAAAGATCGTAAATCGGTTCAAAGGCGTTATCGACGGTGTTCCCCAGATCGCTGACAGGAGCAGGAGTTTTATAATTCTGATCATAGACAAGAAACATAGACGTCCCATCTTTTGTTACATTTTTTGTATACTTTTGAATATCATCAATTTCAGGCCATCTTCATTATAATCATTTCAGCCACAAGTCCTTTTTTATGTGACGAAGGTAAACAACTGAGCTCTCAGCCCACCCGATGGAAAGCAGGAACTGGGTCCCATGGACATAGCGATCAAAAAATCCCCTATGCGCTGCCTATCCCGAGGACTTAGATGGATTGCCTCTGTCTATGCCAGTAATTACACCGGCTAGCTTACTTCTAAACCGAGACACAGCAGTGCAAACACTGCTATTTAGCGACAGGTCAAGTGCAGCGCGATTTTTTGCTGGTGGTAGGACCTCGTGCAGGGTCTGCTCGGATAGCTACCACCGTCTTACCCGTTAACCTGCCGATAAATAGCAGTGTGTGCTCTGCTTCGACTGCTGACCAATGGGCCTACAATTTGGGCCTCCATAAACAACGGTTGGAATCGACCTACTCCAGTGTCTCCCGGCGATCTTAATAAGGTCGTCTGTCCATCTTGTGGGTGGATATCGTACATAGCGTTTGCCAAACCGTGGTCTCTACTTGAGCTTTTCGATCCCATTGGCTATCAGCTCTGCGTGCAATGCGGTCTGCCCATTGGCACGTCAGCTTGCAAATCTGGATGCCTAAGTCGGGCCATTTCAAGTAAGTAGCAAAAAAAGATTAAATTACTATGTCTCTTAATATTTTCTTCGGTTACCGCGAGGATTACTCATGAAATAAAACTATGAAAACGGATAAACTTAAGTGGATGGCGTGGCGATGGGGTCTCCAGTATCTCCTGTTGTCGCAGACATCTTTATGGAGGACTTCGAGGAGAGAGCACTCTCATTGGCTCCCATGCAGCCAAAGATATTTAAAAGATATGTAGCTGACACCTTTACTATCCTCCCAAAAAGTAGTGTTTCAACTTTCTTAGATCATTTAAATTCCATTCATGATAAAATTAAATTTACTATGGAGTTAGAAAATGACTGTTCTCTGTCTTTCTTAGATGTTTTGGTTATAAGAAATCCGGATAAAACTTTGGGTCACACTGTATATAGGAAACCTACTCACACTGATAGGTATTTAAATGGCAATTCCCACCACCATCCCAGCCAACTAGCTACTGTAGGCAAATCTTTGTTTCAGAGAGCCCAAAAGATATGCGATGATCGGCATCTAGCTGCGGAGCTTCGGCATGCTAGGCAGGCACTTCGGGCAAACAACCTGAAGATCCCTCGAGCCGATCAGAAGACTCGTATGAAGATTCCCATTGTTGAGCGCAGGCCAGCCGTTCTGCCTTTTGTTGGAGGGGTTACAGACAGGATCAGCCGCATCTTGAAACGTGCTTCTATTAAAACCTATTTTAAGCCAATGAAGAAGATGTCGCAGTTTCTGAGGCCTGTTAAGTATAGCACCCCCTTACTGAATGCAGGAGTGTATAAGCTGGACTGTGAATGTGGGCTTTCATATGTTGGGCAGACAAAGAGGAATATCACTACTAGGGTGAAGGAACACATAGCCGATGTCAAGCACCGTCGACAACAGTCTGCGGTTTGGGAGCATGTCAGTGATGGACCGAATCATTCTATTAAGTTTGACAAGCCTTTGGTTCTCGTTAAGGAGAAGAGAAACATTCCTAGAATGTTGCGTGAGGCTATTGAGATAATGAAATATCCAAACTTTAATAGAATGGAAAGAAGCTTGTCTCTACCACCAGCTTGGGATCCAGTTGTTCATCTGATAAAGGAACAGTCTAGACATAAACCGTGAGGCTGATGTATTTGGCGGTGGTGACCATTCCCCCCCCCTTTTTAGTACTGGCAACATTTTTCAAAATTATTTTAAATTTCCTTATTAATCAAAATTGTATGTTTTGGTTTAATGCATGATGATCTTAAGATGTACTACAAATGTTTTTTGAAAAGAGTTGTCCCGCTGAGTTTCTTGCCGGTCCCAATTTTGGGATACCTTCCTAACAATACGTACCATCATACAAAGGAAGGAAATACTTCTCAGGCAGTGGCGTAGGGATAGAACCGGCGTAGATTATTTATTTTGTCTCTTGTCTTCATTGTGAAAATATTTGTAATGAATAACTAGCTTAATTTGCAAATTTTGTATGTACATCCACCCTTAAAATTTATTGTCTGTGGTTTAGTAATTTTTCTTTGGTGGGTAGTTTTGTACTTATCTTTCTTATTTTGATGGAGGTAGATCTATCAAATTTCCTCCATTGTCAGTCATCCGCAGACCACGAACCCTGTAAAGTGTTCGAAACGTCGGAATGAAGTTAAAATTAGTTAATATACGCGAGTTTATCCGTTTTCATAGTTTTATTTCATTACTATGTCTCTTTAATTTTTATTTTAGTCACAGGTTTTTTCGCATCGCTAAGTGTTTTTTTTTTAATATCAGTCAATGTACCAGATCAGTTAGATCGCAGAAAATGCCAAATCCAGGTAATTTTATGTGAGATTAGTCTCTAATTATAATTATGGTCTGGCGGAAATATACCATTAAAATTGTTTTACGTCCTCGTCCTCGCGCACCGAATTATTGTTGTAACAGTCGCTATCAAATAATATGGGAATGGTCACGGCGCTCAAAATAATCTGAACATGCACTCTATCGCCATGTTAATATAGGCCTACTCAGAGTGCTCAGATATGTATAAGCACCGCTAACCTCACCCTGACCGCTCCAATATATCTATCTCATGGCGACTATACGCCACTTAAAGCAAGTAAGCTAAAATGGGAAATTTGAAACGCCAATTCGGCTTACTGCAAAATAATGTACGCGTTTCTTAAAAATATCTCCTTTGCACTTCATCAAAGAGAATGCCAAATTCCTTCACAAAAATTCAGAATCAAACACTCAGAGGTCAAAGGTCGGGTATCGTACAAAAGAATGAAGTGAACTAGCTACATAATTAAATTCGCCTAGCGAGTTTAAGTGAGGTTGTTCAAACGAAACCACAACTCTTCCCGCGGGTGTCGTAAGAGCTGACTGAGGGATTGAAGTGTCACTGACCATTCTTGATAGAAGATTGATGATGGGCAACAGCGTCATCACAGAAGACACATGACTGCGATCGCCGATCCGCTTGCCCAGCGTGGCGATTATGAGCATACTTTCTAATGCGTCCATACGTAAAGGATAGGAGAGGCTTTATCCATCAGTGAACTAAAGGCCCGGCCACGACATTGGTCTAAGGCGACCGGCTTAGCGGAAAACCATACGTGCGAGAGGGAGTTTCCATATCGGCATTTCGCTGGCACAACTCATGGATTCGCTCGCCGCCGGTCGCCTTAGACCAATGTCGTGGTCGGGCCTTATAATAGGCTGATTTGTGTAAGGTTTACCAAACGGTAAGTTTATTATACCTAAGTATTAGTTGATAGGATAGGCATTTATGTGTCCCTATGTATAGCCCCGTCCTGTCTGTTATACTCAGTTTGAGATATTTAAATATTTAAATGTAAATTCATTAGAATGTTAAAATACAAAAATCTAATTATGTTCTTTAGAAATCACAATAGGCAGGACAAGGATAGATGTAGAAGTTCTAATAAAAATGTTCCTGTAGGCAACGTGAACACAGGCGGTCCGTACCGCGGGCAAGTGAGATTACATTTTTAGAAGGTTCCAGAAAATGTACCATTTTGGTGCGTGGTGCCGTTGCCTTACAAATTCTATTACGTCCATCGTCCTTATGGCTCAGACGGGAGCAGACGCGATTCTTCTAACATTCCTACGAATTATTAATATGTTATCATAATAGAAGAGCAAAAAATATTAAATTGAGTAGGTATTAGATAGTTAATAAATAAATAAATAAAAATAATGCAATAGGTACTTGAACATGGACAATATTACCACGAGCCGACTTGACCAAATGAATATACAGAATTATGCTTTATACACCCATAAGATACGAGAAATACAGGTACATTAATGTTCCGCTAAGTAAATAAGTCACTGTCATCATCATCATCATCATCATCATCATCATCATCAGCCTTTGATAGTCCACTGCAGGACGTAGGCCTCTCCTATTGACTATGCGTATAGACGCATTAGGAGGTAAATGCCCATAATCGCCACGCTGGGCAAGCGGATTGGCGATCGCAGTAATGTGTCCACTATGATGACGCTGCTGCCCATCATCAATCTTTTTATCAAATAGTGGTCAGTGACACTTCACTGACCACTATTTTATAAAATACACTATTTTTATTTTTAAGTCACTGTGAGAAATTATATTCCAAAGTTCCAGGTTATTAGAGTTATAACATTCAGTGGAAATTCTGTTTAGAAACTAGGCAAACTGTACAACTTCGTACGTATAGTAGAATTAACTTTGATATGAAGTGCATTCGTGTATATTTACTATGTTTATGAAACTGATGTCATATTGGAACATGATTTATTATTCAAAACATCGTCAGTTGTAATATGAATTAATGTAACCAGCAAATGACGATTTTTCGGGAGGGCCGAAAAACGAATTTGATATTTATAAAGTATGTTGTATCTTTTTAGTTAATTTTGTTTGTTTTATTTTTGAGAGCTCTATTTGACACACAGTTATTAACTGCGACCACAGTTGTAGTTGAGGAAATGGCTGGTGCTTACGTTAATTTTTTTTTTAATTTAATGAAAATCATCAAAAGTGGATTTCGTAATTTAGTGTAACTTACAAATTGAAATCGAAATGCTTATGAGCCATACAATATAGATGGCGCCCCAGTCAGTGCCCCCCCCCCCCCCCTTAACGAAGTCCAGATCAGCGACTTCTCCGGGAACTAGCTCCAATTTCATGAAATTCAGTAGTTTAAGACAGACTGCCAGAAGCAGTTACTTTTGCATTTATAATATGAATCATCAATTGCCTTGAAGTGTATTACAGACTATGAAAGCAGTGTCAGGAAAGGACACACCATTTTTCATGGCTGTGTAGGCCAATGCGGGATCGGCACACCCGGTTGCAAAACTGGCAGGTAAACAAATGTGTGGAGATGAAGTAGTGCAGCTGTGTGGTGCTGGTGTCTTTTGGTTCGCTTCATAGCAAACACTTCTAATAATATGATAATAAGTTGAGATGATTCTAGTTTAACATGCAAAGAGTTTTTACACCCTTTCAATCGTTACTATTAGTTAGTAAGCACTCCGAGTCGAGAAGTGGTTTTCATTACCCTGTTATAGATGCAACAAAACATTAAAAAAGTACATTACAATCTTTACGGTACAAGTGTACATGAATAAATAACAAAAACTGCAAGAATAATTAAGTGTAGGTAACAAAGGTTCCCCGTCTTGCCAACGACATTACGTTGACTCTTCGAAACCGTGAAAATCCAACCTGAAAAAATGAAATAAAGCTAAGACAGAACACAGAAAACAGTATGCCTTTATTAAACTTTTTTCAAACCCTTATAAAAACTAAATTAGCTCCTTCGTTCTTATTGTGACGGACAGAGTAATTCTCAGAAGAAAAGGTCTAGATTGCTGAAGCAGGGACCATCTCAAATTCAGCGTCATAATGGAGCCATCCGGACGAGATAAAGTAGCCAATCGGCCTTGCGAACACCCGAAGTGTACTTCCACAAACTCGTATTGAAACCTTTCTTATGTTTAACTTAAATCTTACACGGTGCACATAAAGTTCACTTTTGTAAGCTCGAATTTAGATACATCGTTTGCAAAGTAATACGACGATATTTACGACTGACATGGAGCTAGCATGGTCGTCGTGATCTTAAAAGGGTTGTGAGAATGTTTCATGATCTAAGGAGGTCGTAATTTGTGTTCAGGGCGTTTAGGTGCGACTTTTGTGGTGGATTTGTCTGTTGACATAAATTTGTAGGCAGGTAATTAGGGGTAGACAGGTTGCTCTGTTGTTGACTTTTAGGGTGCTATTAGGATGCTCTTTACTTGACTACTTTAAAATGATTGTTTTTGTATCGGGGTCAAAAATTTTTGTTATCTCACTGTTTTTGTTGCGTCACTAAAAAACGTGACGCGGTTATGATTTTTGTATGAGATGATGTTTTGTTTTCAATTTCTGATGTATGGATAAAACTCTAGAGTGAAAATGAAATACAAGTGCACCGATTTTTTTTATATACTATACTATACGAGACAGTAACTGAAAGCGTGACAGAGTGGTATGAAACAAGACAACAAAAAGAATTTTGACCCATCGGTAATATGAATACACTAGTTTTATGACTTAGTATTTTATAACGACCTGTGTAGTCTAGTTGATTGTGATGATGGCTACCAATCTCTGGCGTTCTAATCTGTAAGGACATTTCATTTGCTTGCTTATTAGTTCTTGATTGTTTTCTATGTATTTATAGATAAAATCTGTATCCATGTATTCAAATGTATATTTTGTGTAACAACAAATTTTTTTTTATAAATTTTATTGAGTTGTGTTTTTTAAGCAGTAACGCAACTATGTGTATAAATCCCACCTCGAGTGCTGGTAAACTTTGGTATTTTTTCTTTGGTATATGACATCTAATATTTAAATGTATAATCTCATCTTTCTTTCCCACGATATATTTCGCTTCCTTTGGGACTACGGCGTTTTGTGAAACATTGTCTCTTGAAAGTAATTTATTATCCCACGCAGTGCCAACAAAATCGAATCCATAATCGACATCACACATACAAAGAAAACCAAGCATATACGAAACACAAAAGTCGTTGTTATCTAACAAAATAGCCTTCAGCCTAAAATAACACAAAGGTGAAAATGTAGACCGGAATACAGATCGCCCGGAGCAACGGAAACGGGTTCGGCCGAGCTTTCAATGGGTATCATATAAATGATATAAGTAATAAGCACACGAGTACAATATAATGGAAACACCCACGATTTTCACACATTATTAGGTATAGTCCATTTTAAATACGAAGGCCCGATGCCACTCGAAACTTTTGTAATTTAATTGGTCCACTACAAATTGACACGTGTCGTACACCGATGTATGCAAAAAATACCACGCCCTAAAAGGGTCTGGCCAAGTATCTTTTCTTATGACTGATCCTATTGTTCATGCCTAATGACTTTGTCAAGTGAAATCGGGCCTTCGTATTTGAAATGGACTTTACCTATTTTATTTGTAACGTCCTCCGTAGCCTAATTGGTATTCAGACGTGAAAGCTGAGGTTTGGGCCGTTTGGATTTGATTCCTGCCTATCTATGTGTGTTAGCATAATATACGCATAATATGTATGTATGCCATCTACGATATTTAGGTGCAGATATTTAGTGGTGGTAGGACCTCGTGCAGGGTCCGCCCGGATAGCTTCCACCACGTTAACCTGCCGTAATAAATTAGCCTAAACAGTTAGTACTGTGCTCCGGTTTGGGGGTAAGATACTCGTAGCCAGTGTAATTACTGGCATAGAGGCAATCCATCTAAGTCCTCAGGGTAGGCAGCGCATAGGCGATCTTTTGGTCACTATGTCCATGGGCCTCAGTTCTCGCTTTTCATCAGGTGGGCTGAGAGCTAAGTGGTCTCTACCTTCGTCACATAAAAAAAGGCATTTTCCTTTCATGTCACATAGTTTTGGGATGTTCCGTACACTTGGTTTGATCCAAAACGACGATTACCTATCTTTTAGGCTGGATTTCCTGCATCACGCGGACCGCCCGCGCGGATCTCTCCGCGCGGAGTAAATATGTATTGAATCAATGGCGCGTTTCAAACTGCGCCAGTCTGAAACGCGCAATTGATTCAATAGATATTTGCTCCGGGCGGTCCGCGTGACACAGGAACCAGCCTCAGTGTCCGAACCAAAGATTTGAGTGACGTCTGACCAGCATTAAACAATTTTTTACATTAAATTTAAAAAAGTTGTGTTTGAGGACTTTTATCTCCAACGTCAAAAAAGAAAGAAGCCCAATAAATCCTTGCCCTTTTCCGGGTAAACAATTTTAATGACAACGACGAGTAAACATTTAAACAAGGCTAATGATGAAAATTGTAAACAATGAACAAAAGTTTGCTAAGTGAAATTGAGTAGTCAATAATGAACTTGAACTAATTAGCTGAGTATCTGTTTAAAATAAACAAGGTCCGAGATTCGAGAAAATACGGGTTGAGCTATTTAAACCAGTCAGCAAGGGGAATGGAAGCTTTAAATCGAAACGTAGTTTAAGGGAATCAGGGTGCGACTCCACTGAAGCGGAGAGGAGCGGAGATCTGATGTGCAAAATTGACCAATTACATTCTTCAAATTCAAAATTCGAAACTCTGTCATTGGCTAATGATAGCTAATGTTTATGCACGTATCTGGGTGAATCCCAATGCGACCCGGGTATGTCGTTAAACTACGTCCAAAACCACCAGTGGATGGGCAGCAGCATCCCTGTAATGCGGTGTACAAAACTGCGATCGCCAACCCGCCTGCCAAGCGTGGCGATTATGGCAAAACCCCCCCCCTTAAAATATGACGAGTACAACCAAAAAATGGCCCCGAGGTTCCGGCGACTCCCAGTGCTCTGGCTTTGGTAGCGGTCAGGGCACTAGCGGAGTCAGGGGTGCGAAGAATCTCCGGCGAAGATCCGGCTACCACCACCGACAACCTTTGGCCCTGGCAACACTAAACACGCGCACACTGCGGACAGACGAGAGATTGGCTGAGATCTTCTCGTCCAATATACCGCAGTGTCTCAAGTCGAAAGTCTTCGACCAGTGTGTGTTGCCAGTGATTACTTACGGATCTGAAACGTGGTCGTTCACTATGGGACTCATTAGGAGGCTCAGAGTCACTCAACGAGCGATGGAGAGGGCAATGCTCGGGGTTTCTCTGCGAGATCGCATCAGGAATGACGAGATCCGCAGAAGAACGAAAGTGACTGACATAGCCCGAAGAATCGCCAGGTTGAAGTGGCAGTGGGCTGGCCATATTGCCCGGAGAACCGATGACCGGTGGGGTCGGCGTGTTCTCGAGTGGCGACCACGCACTGGACGGCGCAGCGTGGGAAGGCCCCCCACAAGATGGAGCGACGACCTGGTAAAGGTTGCGGGTGTCCAATGGATGCGGACAGCTCACGACCGATCTTTGTGGAACTCTCTGGGGGAGGCCTATGTCCAGCAGTGGACGTCAATTGGCTGATGATGATGATGATGATGATGATCTGGGTGAATCAACTTTTTCTTGTCTGTTACCATGGTTACGGTAAACTGAGGCACGCTGGTTTTATACAAAATTATGCTGCTTATACTATGCAAACATGCATTTTTCCGGTGTTTATAAGCCTGTTCCTTAACGGGTCACCTACAAAAGTTAGAGGAGATGGGACACCATTTTTAGGGTACGGAAATGGCAAAAACGGAACCCTTATAGTTTCGCCATGTCCGTCTGTCCGTCTGTCCGCAGCATAGCTTAGTGGCCGTTAGTACTAGAAATATGCAATTAGGTACAGGTATACATATTAATCATGCCAACAAAGTGGTACAATAAAAACTAGATAAAATATTTTAAAAATAAAAATAAAACCGCCTTCAAAAATTCGCCCGAACTAAAAAGTTAAAAATAATTTTGGTTCCTACTTCTTAGGATTTCCTACCCAAACCTTTAAACCTTTTACCCTATTCATTGAAATAAAACATTATGGCTAGGTACCCTACAGATTTCTTAGAAGTCGGTGCCAAGCCGAATACGTTCATAGGTACCTATATATTAGATAGAGCTTTGTAACTTACCGTCACTCCGATTACGCTTTTATCAACAGAATGGTCTGCCTCAGTCATTTTCATGAAAGCATAACCGGAGTGACAGTAAGTTACAAAGCAAAGTTACAATGCTGTATCAAATACATATAAGTGATATAAGTACTCGCGAAGTGAACATATTTGGCTTGGCACCGACTTCTAAGAAATCTGTAGGGTACCTAGCCATAATGTTTTATTTCAATGAATAGGGTAAAAAGGTTTAAAGGTTTGGGTAGGAAATCCTAAGAAGTAGGAACCAAAATTATTTTTAACTTTTTAGTTCGGGCGAATTTTTGAAGGCGGTTTTATTTTTATTTTTTAAAATATTTTATTTTTTGCTTTTAAGTAGTGTAAACATAAAATCGTTATTCAGTATGCTCTAAATACTTATAATTAGAATGTACTGCACTGTACGTATAGTAGGCCATAAAACCTGAACTGGCGAACTTATATGAATACAAAAACAATTTCAAAGGTAACAGACTTAGCATGCCAATATTATATAAAGAATCACTAACCGCTAACCGACATGCCATAACTACTAAGCAAACACTTGAATAGATCTCGAAAATGTATGACATTTGTTATATACAAAGAATGATCCTCCAACCCCTAATCGTTAAGGAGTTATTCCTTTCATCATCAGCTCACCAACATGAGACTATGACCACCTAAAGGCAAATACTCGAATAGCCTCCAAAATATATGAAATATGTTATATTTAAAGAATTATCCCCCAACTCCTAATCTCCAAGGAGTTGTACCTTACATCATCAGCTCACCAACATGAAAGGATGACCACCTAAAGGCAAATACTCAAATAGCTTCCAAAATACACGAAATATGTTATACTTAAAGAATTATCCCCCAACTCCTAATTGCTAAAGAGTTGTACCTTCCATCATCAGATCACCAACTTAAGATGTTCATGACTAGATGCAAATACTTGATTAGTCTTCGAAAATAAATGAAAAATGTCATGTGTGCCTACAACATTTGAAGAGTTCCCTCGATTTCTCCAGGATCCCATCATCAAATCTGGATTCGGTGACAATGGGACCAACTAGAAGGTATACCCTTACAAACAAAAAAAGAATATTTCAAATCGGTCCACGCGTCTTCGAGTAATCGGGGAACATACATAAAAAAAAAAAAATTTCGACGAATTGTAAACCTCCTCCTTTTTGAAGTCGGTTAAAAAATTGGTTGCCTCCCCAACTGGTGAAGTGGAGATGATTTTTTTAATTTGCTGTAATCCTATAGTGTGGGGTATCATTGAATAGGTCCCTTAAAAGGAATAAGGGTCTTGAAAGAAAGTCTTTTTCTAAGGTCAATATTTTCGGAGATGATCGCCCCAGAAGAAAAAAAAAAATGTCCCCCCCTCTAACTTTTGATCCTTAGGTCCAAAAAATATGAAAAAAAAAATCACGAATAGTGGGCTTATAAAATACTCTAAAATAAAACTATTTAGAACATAATCAGCTCAGCCGTTTTTGAATAACTACGGAACTCTATAGTGAGCATGGCCCGACATGCTCTTGGCCGATTTATTTTATTCTGGAACGAATATCTCCGAAAATATTGACATTATAATACAAAACCCTTATTCGTTTTAAAAGACCTATTTAACGATACCCCACACTATAGGATTTCACCAAAAACAAAAACACATCCCCTCTTTACGTGTAAGGGAGGTACTAAATTGTTTTTATTCACTACTTTGTCGGCATGACTTAATTACCTATGACAATAGTAAATTTCTAGTACTAACGGTCACTGAGCTAAGCTACAGACAGACAGACAGACGGACAGACTGACGGACATCCCG
>JALPQI010004641.1:0-25919 GCA_025490895.1 Thaumatotibia leucotreta
TCTGCTCCAGATTCGTTTTTGTTTTATATAGATTGTAATAACCTGTACGGTTATGCAATGTGCAGTTATTTACCATATGCCGATTTTAAGTTATTGAACAAAAATGAAATAGAAAACATTAATTTTCTAGAAATTCCAGATGACAGTCCCCACGGTTATATTTTAGAAGTAGATTTAGAGTATCCTGAAAGTCTACATAATTTACATAATGATTTTCCATTTTGTCCTCAAAAGTTTACGCCTCCTGGATCTAAGACTTCTAAACTTATCCCAAACCTTTACGACAAATATGAGTACGTTATACATTACATTTATTTAAAAACCTGCGTGAGACATGGATTAAAGCTTAAAAAGATCCATAGAGCTATTCAATTCAAACAAAGTCGATTTATTCAACAGTATATCGAGTTAAATACAGAGTTGAGAAAAAACGCTAAATCGGAATTTCAGATGAATTTCTATAAACTCCTCAATAACAGCCTATTCGGGAAAACATTAGAAGCTACAGAAAATAGGACGAACGTGATGTTGGTTAATCAATGGAACGATAGTACGAATAAAACGAAGAAAAGAACTAGTGCTGAAGTGTTAATAGCGCGACCTAATTTTCATAGTGCAAGTGTGTTTACTGAAAATTTAGTTGCCATTCAAATGAACCCTGAAATAATTACCCTTGATAAACCAATCTATATAGGATTCACTGTTTTGGAAATATCAAAATCTCATATGTACAACTTTCACTATTCACATATAAAACCGTATTACGGAAAAAATGTTAGTATGTGCTATACTGATACAGATTCTTTTTTGTACTTTATTAAAACAGATGACATATATACAGATTTGAAATTGAACTTCCTACCTCTTTTCGACACCAGTAATTACGAAGTAAACAACATATATGGCATTCAACAAATAAATAAAAAAGAACCCGGATTATTTAAGGATGAACTAGGTGGTCAACTAATTGTCGAATTTGTCGGTCTTAGGTCAAAACTTTACTGCATTCAAACCGAAGAAAAACAGTTAAAGAAAGCCAAAGGTACGAAGACACATGCGGTTAAGAGTCTCATATTTCGAGATTATAAAAACATCCTCTTCAACAAAGAATTGATGCGCAAGAAAAATACGCTATTTAAATCTATAAAGCACGAAATTTTTACTCAATCTCTTAATAAAGTTGCCTTATCCTCGAACGACGACAAACGAATTGTATTAAAAGACAATATTCGAACTATTTCTTGGGGTCATGCTTCGTATTTTTAGATATCGATATACTTTCTGGTTGATTAACTAAATGTTAGTATTTGCTACTCGTATGAAAATAGCTATGATAAATAAGTGAGGCGTTTACTACCGCGGAGCTCGTTTATATTAGAGTTATTGATTGATTGGGTTTAGCGTAATTATAATACTGAATATAAATATGTAAAATAAACATATATGTGTATTGAAATTGTCAAGTGAAATAAATGTTAACCGTTAAATGAGTTTTTCTTTTTATAACCCTCGTTATTCTCAATGCTCAGTTCTTATTCTTAGTATTGTTATTAAACTGTTTGATGTTGTTAAAATAATTGTGCATTATGTTATGAAACAAAGTTTCGTAATACGAACTGAACATTGTATACTTCTAGTCTTATGATCGGAGGTACAACCGATATGAAATAAAAGAAATAAGGTATTTAATTAACAATTTATTTACAAAAAAGATCAGCATTCTCAGCAATCCATTTCTTAATACAAATTACATTTTTTAATGAACAGTGCTTATCAATTACATATTCAAAACTAGAAAGTTTATATTTTTGTTTGAGGAACGTATTATACAGTACTAAAAAATTTGGGCAACCTTGTTGTGCGATGTCAATTACTTCACAATTGTCACATAATTCTTGAACCCATTTAATTTTTTCTAGGCCTTTTACATATATTTTCTTTTTTTCAAGATAAGGCTTTATTATATTTTTAAAATGTCTATAATCGATATGACCTTCGCTCCAACGAAAACCAAACGTTTTTTCGATCCAGCACACGTGTCTACGTTCTTCGAGTGACAAACGTGAGTACGGATATGGTGGTTTTATTGAAAACACTAGAGTGAAGTCATCAGTAGCCAGAGCCAACTCTTTAATAATGAATTTATTCTGCCAATCCTTGAAGCCTTGTATATCCACAATGTAGCTATTTATATTCATGATATTTTTTTCACTAAACTGCTCAATGGTTTATATTCCACAATACAATCGTTAAATATTAAACAAAAGGCAGATGTATTATCAGGAATTTCTGAATCACTCTCGATTTCTATTCTCACATCTATAGGTCCCGACTTCAAACGATCATTTTGTCTTGATGTATCCAAAACATATAATGCACACTTTTTAAAGTCGTGTATGTTTAACAACGGTTCGGCACGACGTCCATGGTATGACTGTTGAAACCTTGTATATTGTTCATATAATATTGCATAGTTGTCGTGCTCGAATTTCACATTTAAACTTTCGTATGGAAAATAAGTAGAGTTTAAAAATACTCTGACTTCGCGTAAATTACAATGATCAAACCTTGAGAAATCCTCATTAGAATTATTTTTTCTGTTGGTCGACAAAGCTAACACAACGAACCGTGGTTTTTCTAACTGAGATGATGTTTTGATTGCCCAAGTATGTTTAGTTGTTTTAGGTAACAGTGGATACTCATATAAATCCCAATTCCTAAAAGCTAAGTTGAGCGGACGGTCCTTTTCTATCAACTTTAACATGTGTAATCGTTGGCGATCTGATACTTTAATATGTGGCACGCGCCAAACAATTTTGTCAATAACAATATCCTCTAATACCTCATTTGTGTTAAGTTGTACTGCATTTAAATTTGTATTACTTCGTAGCAAAATCAACTCATGCTTACAATTTATTATTATTTTGTTAAAGTCTTCTGCAAACCCTAAAATTTTGTTTAAAGGCAACGACACAGCAAATCGGCCGTCGTGCGTATTTTTTGTACCATTCAAGTCCCACCCCCATGCCTTTGACATCGAGGATTCGTTACTATTCATAGATAACAGAGATTTTATGGTGGTGGTGATACCTACATTTTTTACTTTGTCGATTTCAACCCCATTCAATTCGTAACGAATATCTTGGAACAGGAATAGAAATGGATTATTAGTGAATTGAATGCTATTCACTTTAAGTTTAGATTCTCTGTTTATTATCGTAACTGTTCCTTCTAAATATAAGGTACTAGCACACGGTAAGACATATAAATCTTGTTGATTAATAGGTATCCGAATTTCATCATTGTTATTAAACGTTGTTACATAAGGTCTGTATGAATGAACTTCGTAGCTTTCAATAGCATTGTCTTCTGCAAAAGACTCAGCAACGTCAAGTATTTCACTCATTTTAATAGTCCAATTAGTTTCAAAAACTTTATGTTTTCCTTTGTTAATTTGATAGGTGTTTTCCTTTTCACAGCTGTTTTCAAACTAAAACTTCTAGATGGGCAGTGCGTCTTTTTATTAAAGTCTATCATTACACTTTTTTCTTGAGATGAAAATATAACTGAATATCTTCTCCCCTTAAATTTATCAATTGGTTTTTCGCGTCAAGGATGCGCACATTAATTGAACTTATAGTATCTTGGTTCACAGGAAAATAAATTACGTTTCGTGGCACTTCTATGATTCGATATCCAGGTGGCACATTAGGAACAAATTCATGAATTATATGGCTAGGTTTTCCGTTAACAAATGAACCACTAACGATATCGCATTCGATCCGTATGACGGTCGTTGATATAATGTTAACCGGATATTGTGAACAGTTTATTATATTAGCTTTAAGTATTTCATTTCCAAAACCAATAGTTCTCCCGATCGTGTGTTTCTTTTCAAAATGAACGTCTTTTGAACAAAATAATTTCGTTTTCAGTGTATTGTTATTACAAATTAATTTGAAAGTGCAATTTTTGACATTATCTTTTATGTAATCGCCAATATCTTCGAGTTCATATGATCCTTCCGGTATTTCTATGCATTCATTATCACCATAACAAAATTTATTATTTCTACTGTCAATGTTTGGTATTGAATTAAAAGTTGAAAAATATAAAAGTCCGCACTCATACTCTCCTTTCAACTGTAAAGGAGGAGAATAATTTGTAGTAAGTGTTGAAGTCAATCCCGTTACAGATAAGGTGAACGACATTTTGTAAACTGGTAATTTTCACGTAATGCTTTACATTTTATATTGTTTTTTCCAAAAGTTTCTTAAGTAGTTTAAACATAAGTGTCCACAATTTACAGTATCAAATTTTTGATACGCACAATAATTATAAAAAATTTCGTTATCCTTTAAGTACGTGATTAGTTCAACGGGAGGTTTTAAATCTCCATAACTATTGAAATATTCACAATACGCATTTAATTTCACATAGGCTACCCAGTGAGTCCCGTTATTCTTAGAGCTATCTAAATTTACAATTGCACACTCCACGCGCCTTGGACGTTTTGGTAAATTATCGCGCATGAAAACACCTCTGAAATAGGGTATATCACTTCCAAATTGAATTAGATCTATGTTTGTGAGAGCTCTCCTTGGTAGCCTTCTGCCTAGTTTTTTGTTGTGTTTAGAAATATACCACTGCCTTTCTTATATGGTTTTATGTATAAGCCCTTGCCAATAGCAATTGACTCCATCATTTTATTGTGGCGTTCAGACTCCTGTAGATTCTTTTGTGCTGATTTATAGTCATTCACTGCTTTTGCAATACCAGCGGCACCGCCAGCTAACGAGCCAAGAGCAGACAACCCGGCAAAAATTGGAATTAAGGGCAGAATTCCACCAGTTTTCGGGATTGGGATAATACGCGGTAAACGAATAGGTGAATGTTTTTTAAGTAACTTTCTTGCTGCTTTATACGCGCAGTTAATTGTTGATGTATCGTCTTTTGGCTTTTGCTTTTTAATATGCGATCGAATTTTAGAAACGATCTTTTTAAATGTTTTGATTCCAGCACCAGCGCGTAATTTCGTTTTTAGGATTTTGTTCACTAACCATGAAGCTACTTTTTCACCTTTGCTAGCATTTGCTGAATTAAGTCTTTGTTTTGCCATTTTTATTAACTCTCTATCAGCTCTATGACGATTAACTAGGTCCGAATGATTGCTGTACGCGATATCGTGTTGCTTGCAGGCTTCGTCCAATTGATTTATGCCACGGTCACCTCTTAACAATCTTTCTTCAAGTTTGGTACCTGGCCCGCAATAGTTATATCCAGGCAAATGTAATTCAAAAGGTAGGTTATTTATCACGCTGTTAATAAGTCCACTTCCTTGCATCACTTATTATTTAATGATGAGAAATAGAATACTACATTTATTTATATTAAACTAAATCAACTGTGTTTATCCAACTATTTTCTGCCTCGCTAAGGCCTAACCATTTAACAAAAAGTTTATTTCCCCTCCTTTTTATAACCTTTTCAATAAGATATACATTAGGATGAGCCGTTTTTTGCAGTTCTTGTTTATAAAACGAGCCGAGTATATTATTTTTACGATAATCTTCAATGTTATAGGTTACTGGTTTGGTATTTTTAACTTTGGTAATATTGAACAGTTCTGTAGACCAGTTTGGAGTATATCCCTTTTTAAAAGCTGATTTGTGCTTACTTATTCTTACACAGTCTCCTATTTTAAGCTTAATTTCTTTCTGAGACACGTTGTTTTGTTTGTTCAAGATGTTATTTCTGACAACATGCTCATTTGTATGATTTACATTATTCGGCTTAAATTTAGTTGTCCGATGTTTAGTCTCATTATAAGTTTTAACTATATTATTTAGTGGAGTTCCTATCCATTTAAAGTGTCCAAGTAAACTAAAATGTTTGTACAGTTTGGTTTTTAATGTTCTTATTAGTCGTTCTACAATAGAAGCTTTCTT
The DNA here is from genome assembly GCA_025490895.1 of Thaumatotibia leucotreta. Lineage (NCBI taxonomy): Eukaryota > Metazoa > Arthropoda > Insecta > Lepidoptera > Tortricidae > Thaumatotibia > Thaumatotibia leucotreta. The sequence continues at coordinate 5,949 of JALPQI010004641.1, forward strand.
CGTGGAATACGAAGAGTAGTGATTTATATGTTTTTCTCTCATCAACTTACGAAATACATCGTTGTAAAACTCTTTACCCATATCTGTTTGTAAAATTCGTGGAATGTGATTAGAACCCAAAATATTCGGTAACGCCAGCGCTATTTCTGTTTTAGTTTTTGATTTTACAGGTACAGCCCACGCATATTTGGAAAAACAGTCAATAACAACCAAAATATATTTATATCCCTTGTTTACGGAACTAAATTTAATCATATCGATCAAATCAGCTTGCCACAAATCATTGATGCCCCTTAATATCACTGGGCAGCGCCTAAAATTTCTTCTTGCATCTTTATGAATTTCGTTTACAATATCCTGCTTGCTCATTGTTTACTCTCCTTTAAAATTTTCATAACCTCCTCCTTGGTGCAAAACTTTGTCTCAATTTCCTTCAAACTAGAGTTTACGTGTTGAAGGCGAAGTATGATATTAGCCAAATTAGTCTGAATAGATTTATTTATATGATCTACATATTCCTTATTAACCGCTTCATCGTTCGTAAGCGGGGATGTTAAACCTTTAAGTCTTGCTGACCGTAAATTGTAATCTCCGCTTTGCGTCTTCTGTAACGCATCAGAACTTTGATCTACACGCAATCGCTTATGAACGTGGTGTCCAAATTTGTCGATATTCATAATCCGTCCGCTATTGACTGTGTATCAAGGTAAACTGATATTATAATAAACAAAACTCTTGTTTTATTGAATTATGTTACTTTCTCGTAATTCCTCAATTATCGATATAATCTCGTTATCAAGACCGGTATTACCGGCTTCTCGAGAAGCTATTAATAACTTCAGCCTATCAACTAACTCGTTTGGATCATCCCAATACACATAATCTATATTAGGCTTCACTTTCTTTAAAAGACATTTTAAACCGTCACCAATAGCAAGATTCTCTGTACTCTCACAAACTCTGACGTGTTTAAATAAGGGTTTAATAATCTGTAAATACTTGACACCTCTGTTACTCTTGATTGGTTTTTTTTGAGTCAAAGTCTCTGTGATGAGCATTTGTTTGATTCAATATTAATTTGTAGTTTTCTTTATCGAATTCAGTCACTAAATCCAAATCTGGTGTTTTTTTAAACAGTAATTGGACAAGACCTGGTGTTTTGTCATAAGTATTAGCATTAATAGTAATTGTTTGGTCCGATACATATACTCTCTGTGTTCCCATCATAAGTTTTCCTCTTTCGAGTCTGACTCCATAAGGCACATCTTCAAATGCTTTTGCAGAAAATGAAAGCGGAGATGAATAGTTTCGATCTAAACTGGAAATGCTCTCAAAAGTTTCCTCATCGGAAGTAACCATATTAGACTCATCGTCTTCTTTTTCACTCTTGTCACTCAAATCCGAAGCATCTTCTTCATCTTGTTGAAGTTTTTCGTCTTTAGTAGTTGGACGGTTTAATTCGTAAACCGTGTCATCATGAGATGAACTTGGTTTAGTGTCACTCAAATCATACTTTACTTTTTTCGGTGTACTATGGTAATCAGGGCTAATATCAGATACATGCTTCTTTCTTCCGTCTAAAGCACTTCGATCAGCTATTTGATTGAGAGGTTGAGTGATCGGCTTAAGAATAGACTCGAGAAAGTTCTGATTTTCAGTAGACATATCACGCAACATTTTAAGTTTACGCTTAACAGCATCTGCCGACTTAACAATCTCTCGTTTAGTATCTTTTTCCATGGTTACCGCAATTAATGTTGTTTCTTCGAAGAAATTAAAATGTTAAATGATGAGCATCGTATTGTGCTAGGTTTTATATGCTAATATTAATTAAGAATAATGAACGTGTCGAAATTCAATCTGTAGCATCCTTTATTTTTTTCACAGTCTTTATTTATAACTAAATAATTATAGGGTGTGCACCATATTTTAGCACACATTTCTTTGAATTGAGACCAAGGCATATCTGTATTTACATGTTCATTATATACATGACGCAAATTAGTTTCATCTTGTTTGAAAAGAATAATAAGATTTGCATTATCCCTTATTAATTGTTTAGGAATTTTGCTATACGTTTGATTAAGATAAAAACTGTCTATTTTGCAGTGACGTCCCATAGAAAAATAATCTCGAACGTTGTTTTGTTTTTCACATGCAATGTCATCAAATATCATGACTGAATCTGGTTTTGCTTGATTTGGATTTAAAACTTGTTCATTTTCATTGTATTTGAAAAACGAAACCCCAGGTACCCGACGAAGAACTTTTTCTAGAAATAAGTATTTCGGTTGAAACAAAGTTTTAGAATAAACATACACATTTTGAAACCTCAATCCGTTGTCATGCATTAGAAGTCCGATAATTAAATTCGTTTTTCCGCAGTTAGAAGGACCGCATATTAGACAGCGAATAGTGCTTGGTAAAAGTTTACCGTGCCGTAAATATACTTTATTATTGGAAACTGAATAATTTTTATATAAATCTAATGACTGTGCTTGCTTTACAAACTTCATAATTTGTAAGTTTGCTAACGTCTATGCGATGTGATGATTTTCTGTACAATGAAATGGAAACTCGTTTAAACCTGTTTATAACCACTAACAAATGACGACGTGATCCTAACACACGAATCAATCATGATTATTGAGAGTTTCGATCGAAGATTCGAAACGCTCAATAATCACCTACTTCCCCTAACCCTGTTTAACCCCTCTACTTTTAGTAGCCATTTAATATGAAATTTTTGTTGATGAATTTTAAATTCGCAAACCCATTATAAATATTAGATGTCATATACCTACTAAAAAATATGGATGCGGACAGCTCACGACCGATCTTTGTGGAACTCTCTGGGGGAGGCCTATGTCCAGCAGTGGACGTCAATTGGCTGATGATGATGATACTAAAAAAAATATAACATATCGCATCGGAAACGATTTCAGATCGGAACGTATTTACACTCTCTTACTCTGAGAAACATTATTTGTTGACTAAGTTGTCTGTCTTGAAGCAAATGCCTAATATAATGAAAACACTTCCGAGAATCTTATATGACGGTTCTTATATTAATATTAGGTTTGAGTAAACGAATTGTCCCTTTTCGGTACCGGTAATTTCACCAGAGTTCAGGTGAATGATTACCCATCCAAATGAAGTACTAATTGCAAAAAATGTAATGAATGAATTAATGACTTACGTCAAAATATTGAAGCAAATCCCTTGAACAAACTTTTTGGTCAATCTTACAGTTGCGATTGGGTTTGCTGTCAGTACGAAAAAAGAACACTAACTTCGAATTCTCCGTGTGTTTACATGACATGTTGATGTGTGCGTGACCTCAACTCTCGTGGAACTCTATCTATACACGTCGTGAATTTAGCACATGATTAAAGTGACAGTATCTCGCGGCGCTATCCATCCCTCTTTTCAACCTACTTTAAGAAAAGGAGAAGGTTCTCAATTCGACTATGTTTATTTTCTTTTCCCCTCACTAGCTCGTAAAGCGCTCGTTTATCGTTTAATACGAGCGGGTAAAAACGCTTTTTACACACTTGTGAATAAAGTAATTTGACATTGCTCTAATTCCTATAGCCCCCTACTGCCTAGTATAAGTGGATCTGTATGACCGTAGTAAACATGCGCAATCGGAGCTCACATGTTAAATTGGTCGCTCTCATGGGTGACTTTGTAAGCCATTGGCTATATTTAAATTCCAGAAGTAACTCTATTCTACGATACGTTTCGACATTGAGTTTTAAATGGTTTCTTTAAGTTAATTTACATTTGGATGAGATTTGTAATCATATTTCCTCGCGATAGTGAGGGGAAAAAAGTTGTATTACACTTGGCGGCAAAGTTTGTTCAACTCTCGTGCCTTGAGACCTTCGCAATGCTCAAGATTCCAGTTTTTGAACCACTCGCTACGCTCGTGGCTCAATTTTGGAATCTTTCGCTAGCTCAGGTCTCAATATTGGCACGACAGTTAAACAACAACTTTGCCCCCTTGTATAATAAATAACTATTTTATGTTTGTTACTTCAGAACTTGGGTGAACTAATTTTTATGATTCTTTTTTTATTTAAGAGTTAATGCTTACCGATTGGTCGCATTTTAATACGGTCCTGTTGTGAAAATGCCATCCACGAGGAAATCATACAGGTCAGGTTTTTTTATTTTTTATTTGGTGATTAAGTAAATACACGGTGTTTTTGTTGATTTCCGTTAAATTAAGGAAGCATATTTAGGTTATAAATAATCAATAATATTGATTCAATATATAAATAATAATAATATGTTTAATGACATAACAAGTGTTTTTCAACCTTTCATCGTCATCATCATCATCAGCCTATGATAGTCCACTGCTGGACCTAGGCCTCTCCTATTAACTATGCGTATAGACGTATTAGGAGGTAAATGCCCATAATCGCACGGATTGGCGATCGCAGTAATGCAACCTTTAATACATCCTAATGTTACTTATTTTGACAGGTGCCGTCGGTCACCTGAGATCTTATTCTTAAGGTTCTCTCACACTTGCCATTTCAATTATTATGTCTGAAAACGATGTTTTTTTTTACGAAATTAACAAAAGCCGATATACCAGGCAACTTTTTTTAATGTCCCAAGTAACCTGTCCAATTTAACGGACATATAAAAAAATCCTGTATATTAAAATACGAAATAATGTCTCACCAATCATGACTTACGCCAACAGTATTTTTCTGCGAAGAATTTCATCTGTAATTAGTAGGACTTTGCTCCAAATTTGACCGAAGTGAAAACTTCGACAATATACTCGCATGAGAGTCATTTTGAATTTCTCCATTAATTCTTGATTGTAGTTCACATGTGCGTGACATATATGACGATGTGTGCAGTATTGGGCAGTTAGCTATAACATGGATACAGAATCAATTAAAAGCTAGAAAAGCCTTTCAAAAATTGTCAAAGTAATTACGGTGGTCTGCATAGGTACCTAGTATTGTTGCTTTTTATCTAGCAGCAATTTTCATGTGGTGACGGCAGTAAGAATACATTTTTGTCACCACCCCAACACGTCCTGTGGGTATCTTAAGAGACGACTGAGGGATTGAAGTGTCATCGACCATTTATTAATAGAAGATTGATGATGGACAGCAGCATCATAGTGAACACAATACTGCGATCGCATTTACTCCTCATCATCATCATCATCATCATCAGCCTATGTTAGTCCACTGCTGGACGTAGGCCTCTCCCATTAACTATGCGTATAGACGCATTAGGAGGTAAATGCCCATAATCGCCACGCTGGGCAAGCGGATTGGCGATCGCAGTAATGTGCCCACTATGATGGCGCTGCTGCCCATGATCAATCTTGTAAAATTGTCAGTGACACTTCAATCCCTTAGTCGACTCTTACGACACCCGCAGGAGGAGTTGGGGTGGTGACAAATGTATTCTTACTGCCGTCACCACACGGCATTTACTCCTAATACGTCCGTTTGTATAGGCTTAGGAGAGGCCGTTGTGCAGCAGTGGACTGGTATAGGCTGATCATGTGATGTGTGTGAGTTTTTTTTTATGGCAAGTGAGCAGACATAAAGCCTGATGGGTAGCGATCACCGTCGCCCATAGACACCTGTAACACCCGTGGTATTACAAGTGCGTTGCCGACCTTTAAGATGGGAATACGCTCTTTTTTTGAAGGATTGGAGATCATGTGTGTGAATGTTCTCGAATACTTACATATTACTCATGTTAGTGTAAACTACGAACAAATAAAACATGGAAGCCACACGCCATGCTAAATTGCTTTTCAAAAACGGTCACGAATTTTAGTTGGCAGGTGTCACCCCTTTTCAATGCATCACGGCACCTATAAAAACATAAACCGCCATTTCAAAATAGTTGTGATTGGTCCATCAAAGTTTTGATTGGCGATATTCAATAAACATTTTGTCAAAGATGTTGCGCCGAAATATGCGCGGTGTCACGAAAAGCGCTATGTCCTGCCCTTCTTGGCACAATTGAACAATTGGTTTTGGGGGCATTTTTGAGCTGGCGTTAGACGTCCATGATAATATAGGTATGGTCTCAGAGTGTAAACCATCCAGTAAATAATGCTTCACTAGCGATGCCTTGTCATCGGCACTTCGAGATAATTGGTTCACTGCGGCTTGCTGTTAATGAGATTGTGATACTAGATTGGTTCATTTAATATTTACAGTGTTTCTGTGTTGACTAGCTTGAGTTGACTTCTATTATACCTAGATACATTTTAGACCTTTTTAGGGTTCCGTAGTAAACTAGGAACCCTCCTTATAGTTTCTCCATGTCCGTCTGTCTATCTGCAACATAGCTCCTTTGCCGTTAGTACCTACTAGAAATTCGTTATCTGATATAATTATGTAGGTATACAATAAATACATTAATCACGCCTACAAAGTGGTAGAATAAAAAATACAAAATCTTTTGTTTCGGGTACCTTCCATACTGGTAAAATGGGGATGATTAATTTCACAACATCAGCCTATGATAGTCCACTGCTGGACGTAGGCCTCTCTTATTAACTATGCGTATAGACGCATTAGGAGGTAAATGCCCATAATCGCCACGCTGAGCAAGCGGATTGGCGATCGCAGTAATGTGTCCACTAGGAGGACGCTGCTGCCCATCATCAATCGTTATCAAAAAAATGGTCAGTGACACTTCAATCGCCGTGAGGTGACGGCAGTAAGAATACATTTGTCTCCACCCCAACTCCTCCTGCGGGTGTCGTAAGAGTCGACTAAGGGATTATGATTCATTTATTTTACTGGAATCCTATAGTATGGGGCATCGGTGAATAGGTCTGTTAAAAAATAAGGGTCTCAAGAGAAAGTTTTTTTCTAAAGTAAATATTTTCAGAGATAATGACTCCAGAATAAAAAAAAAAAAGTTGGCGGCTAAATACAAAGTTGTCAAAATGTTGTATTTAAATTAAAAAAAACCACTAGTAGCATAATAATTAATAAGACATGAAATGCCATTCGAAACTTATTAAATGTATAGTGTCAGCCGTTTATTTATCATTATTTTAAAACGCTGGAGCAGATAGAAATAAATGACACAAATAAGAAAAACCATGAGCAAGCGTATGGACTGCTAACTGGCTTAAAGTTCCCTTTTCACTAAAAGTCTTACAGTACGTAATTCTACAGCCTCTATTTCTGCAACGAAAAATATTAAACTCATAACAATTAAAGAAACTAATCGTCAAAGTTTTTAAACTTGAACCGTTGAGTAAAAAACTTCAGAAAACATTTGTCTTGTCTGCACCGTGTGCGCTTGAAATGTTGATCTTTGTTTTATCTTTGCCTTAAGTATTATAATTTAAAAAAAAAATAAACATGTACAATAACTAGAGATGTGAAGGGTCCACGGAAAGAACATGCATAGTCAATTCAAATTACAGAAGGAAAAACCACCTTACTTTTAACAGAATAAGGTGTGAATTTGCCATGATTTTTTTAAGCACTGGTCATGTTTTCCGTGGACCCTTCATGTCATTTCTAATAGTCAGAGTAATTTGAGTTCACCGTGTGACTAAATTGATTTGAAGATTGTCCCTTGGTATTTATTTTAATCGAATCCGACTCGGTTGGGCAGCGTTCAGGAAGCTACGATACATATTTTCGTCCAATATTCCGCAGTGTTTGAAGACGAAAGTCTTTAATCAGTGTGTGTTGCCAGTGATGACATACGGTACTGAAACGTGGCCGCTTACAATGAGCCTCATAAGAAGGCTCAAAGTCACCCAAAGGGCTATGGAGAGGGCTATGCTAGGAGTCTCTCTGCGTGATCGGATTAAAAATGAGACCATCCGCAGCAGAACCAAAGTAACCGAAATAGTTCACCGAATCGCTAAACGGAATGGCAGTGGGCGGGGCACATTGCGCGTAGAACCGATGGCCGTTGGGGCGGGAAGGTTCTTGAGTGGCGGCCACGTACCGGAAGGCGTAGCGTGGGTAGGCCCCCCACAAAGTGGACCGATGACCTGGTGAAGGTCGCAGGAGTCCTCTGGATGCGGGTGGCGCAGGACCGGTCATTGTGGCAATCTTTGGGGGAGGCCTAGGTTCAGCAGTGGATGTCTTTCGGCTGATATGATGATGATGATGATGAAAAGTTCATGAAAGTTCAAAAAATTATAAAAACGTGTTTCCACCGTCCGGTCATAATTTAACAAGTTTTGTTTGAGTTGTTGTTCAGTGCTGAATTAAATTACAACAACTTTGGCGAGGTGTGAGCTGTAACTTATTACTCTCTTTTGTTCAACTTTACGAAAATTATCTCGTTTTATTCTTGTAATCGGTGTTTCTATGCGATTTTGTTACGCGTTTTTTTGTTCATTACCATCACCACTTTATTTACCGTTTTATAAAAGCAAACGAGACTATTATGCCAGAATAGCAGACAAACATGCGTCTGCTACAAGATAATCGAAAATGACTCCACTATTTATACGCAGTTCGTCAATAATTTGAGAATGGTAATGACTTGATTGTTGCGACTGAATAATCGCATAGAACTACCCTTCTTTTGATTTCTTGTGCGAGTTGTGCGGAAAGAAAGCCCATAATATATTCACGTGTCTTTTCTTTCCAAATACATCCATCAATCTCATAATCAGCTGAAAGACGTCCACTGCTGAACATAAGCCTCCCTCAAAAATTGCCACAATGACCGGTCCTGCGCCACCCGCATCCAGCGGACTCATGCAACCTTCACCAGGTCATAAGTCCACCTTTTGGGGGACCTATCCACGCTGCGCCTTCCGGTACGTGGCCGCCACTCGAGAACCTTTCAACCTAACGGCCATCAGCTTTTCGAATAAATACACCTAAAGGAATTAAATAAGCTTACTCATCTGACGATAAACACGTACTCAGCCTATAAATACCTACAGTAGATTCACAATGGCCTAACAGATGTGATTACTGGGTGAATATCTGAGCGTTTCAACCGCCTAATTTTGGTGGCATCATTTTTGCCAAAGTTTCTCGTTACAATGTGCTACTTTGTCATTTGAAGGAGGCACCTTATACAAATGACGAAATATAGTTAGTTCATAGTACAAAGTTTTTTGTACATATAACAATATACATTGTGTTTGAATTTATATAATTAATAACTGCCTAACATGAGACTATTACAATAATTTAAAACAACTGAGATTATACATAACATCTACACACTTTTTACAATCAATTACAAATGTCACAAGGTATTACAGAAATTATTATACAACATTGAGACGTTTAGAAACTTCGACAAAAATTATACCACCAAATGAAATAAAACTATGAAAACGGATAAACTCGCGTATATTAACTAATTTTAACTTCATTCCGACGTTTCGAACACTTTACAGGGTTCGTGGTCTGCGGATGACTGACAATGGAGGAAATTTGATAGATCTACCTCCATCAAAATAAGAAAGATAAGTACAAAACTACCCACCAAAGAAAAATTACTAAACCACAGACAATAAATTTTAAGGGTGGATGTACATACAAAATTTGCAAATTAAGCTAGTTATTCATTACAAATATTTTCAGAATGAAGACAAGAGATAAAATAAATAATCTACGCCGGTTCTATCCCTACGCCACTGCCTGAGAAGTATTTCCTTCCTTTGTATGATTGTATTGTTAGGAAGGTATCCCAAAATTGGGACCGGCAAGAAACTCAGCGGGACAACTCTTTTCAAAAAACATTTGTAGTACATCTTAAGATCATCATGCATTAAACCAAAACATACAATTTTGATTAATAAGGAAATTTAAAAAAAATAATTTTGAAAAAATGTTGCCAGTACTAAAAAGGGGGGGAATGGTCACCACCGCCAAATACATCAGCCTCACGGTTTATGTCTAGACTGTTCCTTTATCAGATGAACAACTGGATCCCAAGCTGGTGGCAGAGACAAGCTTCTTTCCATTCTATTAAAGTTTGGATATTTCATTATCTCAATAGCCTCACGCAACATTCTAGGCATGTTTCTCTTCTCCTTAACGAGAACCAAAGGCTTGTCAAACTTAATAGAATGATTCGGTCCATCACTGACATGCTCCCAAACCGCAGACTGTTGTCGACGGTGCTTGACATCGGCTATGTGTTCCTTCACCCTAGTAGTGATATTCCTCTTTGTCTGCCCAACATATGAAAGCCCACATTCACAGTCCAGCTTATACACTCCTGCATTCAGTAAGGGCGTGCTATACTTAACAGGGCTCAGAAACTGCGACATCTTCTTCATTGGCTTAAAATAGGTTTTAATAGAAGCACGTTTCAAGATGCGGCTGATCCTGTCTGTAACCCAGACAGGATCAGCCGCATCTTGAAACGTGAAGAAAGACAGAGAACAGTCATTTTCTAACTAGTTAGAAAATGACTGTTCTCTGTCTTTCTTAGATGTTTTGGTTATAAGAAATCCGGATAAAACTTTGGGTCACACTGTATATAGGAAACCTACTCACACTGATAGGTATTTAAATGGCAATTCCCACCACCATCCCAGCCAACTGGCTACTGTAGGCAAATCTTTGTTTCAGAGAGCCCAAAAGATATGCGATGATCGGCATCTAGCTGCGGAGCTTCGGCATGCTAGGCAGGCACTTCGGGCAAACAACCTGAAGATCCCTCGAGCCGATCAGAAGACTCGTATGAAGATTCCCACTGTTGAGCGCAGGCCAGCCGTTCTGCCTTTTGTTGGAGGGGTTACAGACAGGATCAGCCGCATCTTGAAACGTGCTTCTATTAAAACCTATTTTAAGCCAATGAAGAAGATGTCGCAGTTTCTGAGGCCTGTTAAGTATAGCACGCCCTTACTGAATGCAGGAGTGTATAAGCTGGACTGTGAATGTGGGCTTTCATATGTTGGGCAGACAAAGAGGAATATCACTACTAGGGTGAAGGAACACATAGCCGATGTCAAGCACCGTCGACAACAGTCTGCGGTTTGGGAGCATGTCAGTGATGGACCGAATCATTCTATTAAGTTTGACAAGCCTTTGGTTTTCGTTAAGGAGAAGAGAAACATGCCTAGAATGTTGCGTGAGGCTATTGAGATAATGAAATATCCAAACTTTAATAGAATGGAAAGAAGCTTGTCTCTGCCACCAGCTTGGGATCCAGTTGTTCATCTGATAAAGGAACAGTCTAGACATAAACCGTGAGGCTGATGTATTTGGCGGTGGTGACCATTCCCCCCCTTTTTAGTACTGGCAACATTTTTTCAAAATTATTTTTTTTAAATTTCCTTATTAATCAAAATTGTATGTTTTGGTTTAATGCATGATGATCTTAAGATGTACTACAAATGTTTTTTGAAAAGAGTTGTCCCGCTGAGTTTCTTGCCGGTCCCAATTTTGGGATACCTTCCTAACAATACAATCATACAAAGGAAGGAAATACTTCTCAGGCAGTGGCGTAGGGATAGAACCGGCGTAGATTATTTATTTTATCTCTTGTCTTCATTCTGAAAATATTTGTAATGAATAACTAGCTTAATTTGCAAATTTTGTATGTACATCCACCCTTAAAATTTATTGTCTGTGGTTTAGTAATTTTTCTTTGGTGGGTAGTTTTGTACTTATCTTTCTTATTTTGATGGAGGTAGATCTATCAAATTTCCTCCATTGTCAGTCATCCGCAGACCACGAACCCTGTAAAGTGTTCGAAACGTCGGAATGAAGTTAAAATTAGTTAATATACGCGAGTTTATCCGTTTTCATAGTTTTATTTCATGAGTAATCCTCGCGGTAACCGAAGAAAATATTATATACCACCAAAATTAGGCGGTTGAAACGCTCAGATATTCACCCTATACTATAGAAAAAATCAACTGCAAAAGACTGGTTGTCACGGGATTCGAACCCGTATCTTCTGGATTACAGTACATTACAAAGTTGATAGACAACCTAATGAAGATCGCAGGGATGCAGGTCGCTTCGAATTGGTGTACCATTGCATCAACATATTGTACAATTAGTTTAGTCTAAAGCTGGATATAGACCTCTCCTATAATTTATTGATTTAAATTTTCACGATTATCACTCATATTTTAAAGACAAACGGGTCTTAGTCGCGTAAACTTACGCTTAATTATATCCTGACGTTTCGGGCATGACGTGACATCCGTGGTCGCAGGCAGACTGGCGAGAGAATGTATCAACACCTTCGAGCTGATTATTCACTTCTAGGCTAGGGTTGTCACTACACACAACACTCACAATATCTAATGGCTTTAAAATGGATGTTTCACCACGCTTACATTTGTAAATCACGGGATTCTTCGCGGACGAGATTACTTGCCCCTCATTTTGATTAAAATTCCGATGTTTCTTAATTTCAATAGCTTCACGTACTTTTCGGCTATGATGTTTACGCTCGGTTGAGAGGACTCTCCTTTAATTGTCAATCGAATGTATCGAGGCATTAGGAGGCATTATAGTCACACGCTGGGCAAGTGCATTGGCGATCGCAATAGTGTGTTCCACAGATATCATATATACCATAGATCAAGCAACGTGTCCGTTTTTAATCGCAGCTTGCAGCTTTCGGGCGTCAAATTTTGTAAGTAGAAGTGAACAAAAACATTAATAATGCCTCCTTAAGTAATATTAATTGCACCAACACAAAAAGTATGAATACTCAAGGGCCTGAGACATATTTAAAATCATAGGCAAGTAACAACTTCAGTGCAAAATCTGACACGCACAGCCACCATACAAATGAATGAACTTGTTTCTTCTATCCAAATCTAATTCTGTGGTGTGTCCACTGTGATGATGTTGCAACTTATCATTGATCTTCACCAAATTGATTGCCAGTCACACTTCGATCCCATAGTCGACTCTTACGATACCCATGGGAAGAGTGGGGACGGTGACAAATGGATTCTTTCTCCCGTCACCACGCAGCCGTAAGAACCCATCCGGTATCTTATCCGGTAATGAAGGTCCAAAAGGGAGGTCTATGTTCAGCAGTGGACATCTTATAGCTGATGATGATGTCCTTGACGTGTCCGTCAACGGCGATCCCTGGTTAACTAACTTCGTAAATGAGAGCAAATATGGCTGGCAAAGCCAAATTTAGTTTTAAAAGTGCGGTTGCACGGCGCACAGTATAACTGACCGAGAGAGTAAAAAGTGCAGTTGTGGGAGGGCTTAGGCCGGTTTTTGTGAAGGCGTTTTACTGCAAGGTCTTCAACACGAAGTTTTTCATAATTTGCCACTACCTTATTAACAGAGTTGCGCTATTGAAATCTCTGTAGCGCAAGCTCTTCCCATTTTATAGCTAAAATGGTGATGATGATTCAAGTTTTTCCTCATTCAGAATTTAGTATAAAAGATGTGTATTCTTCCAAGGTCAACAAAAAACCCCTCAAAAAATCAATTTTAGTGCTAGCTTTATAAAAGCAAGTCACAAAATACACTTACGTTTCTTTTGCTATGTAGTTACAAACCAAAATATGTATAACTTTGAGTTTTGTAGTAAATAAACGTGATCACGGAGCTTTTTGTACTAGTTTCAAGCGAAGGGTTTGATTATATAAAATAGATAGTTCTGGAATAACCCTGAAATTTTGCGGACTCTCATTTGGAATACTGTCACGTATTTGCCGGATTTGACGGTTGAATCGGTTAGGAAAACACTTTATGAATACGTAGGACATAGGTACTTATTAGTTATTATCTCAACATCACCAACCTTTTCAGGTCACTGCTGGACTTAAGCCTCTCCTATTGCCTATGAGTATAGACACTATTTCCGTGTGGTGACGACAGTAATAATACATTTGTCACCATCTCAACTCGTCCGTCCGTCTCGTTCGTTCACCATTTCAACTCGTCCGTCCGTCTCGTTCGTTCACGTGGAGTCGACTAAGAGATTTAACTGTTACTAATCATTCGTTAATACGAGATTGATGATGGGCAGCAGCGTCATCATAGTGGACACGCTACTGCGATCGCCATTCCGCTTGCCCAGCGTGGCGGTAATGGGCATTTATCTCCTAATGCATCCATACCTACGCATAGTTAACAAGAGAGGCCTACCGTAGGCCTCTCTTGTTAACTATTACGGCCATTAGTGGACTGGGATATGCTGATGGTATACATGTATAACTATTTTAAAGAAATTTGTTTGATATCAGCATATTTGCAATATTTTCTCTGATACCATCTGCCTGCAAATTTTGCTACATCTGGGTCGCGTTTTATAAAGTTACAATTTACAATTTCGCTGTTTGCCTCTCTAACGCACGCACATATTGGCTAGAAAGAGAGGCAAACAGCGAAATTGTAAATTGTAACTTTATAAAACGCGACCCTGGTGTGAAATTGAGTGTACACGCACAGCCATGTACTTCGAAATAAATCGTTAATTAGCTCTTGATAATGACTGATAGCAGCCACTGACAACGCTTGACAACTAAGAAGAACGAGCGTTAAGGTGCATTCAGACCAAACGAGCATTCGCTATTCTAACCCCCTACTCTACGAAATTCGATCGTTACGCAAAACGTGATTCGTTGATTTCGTAGAGTGGGGGATAGAATAGCAAATGCTCGTTTGGTCTGAATGCACCTTTACATTGATTTTTGTGAAGGAAATTAAATGAATAGAATTGTTTGTCAACTGTTAACACTCGAAAACAATTGCAAGTAATGCGATTTATTTCCCATATTCTTAAAAGCCCCGGTCATAATAGCACACCCCATAACTCAACAGTCATTTTATCCCTGATACCTTATTCCAAAGAAATATAATAGTGCCATGCTTGGCATAAAGGATAAAACACGTATTTTTAACTCAAACACCGTGCCACGTTTACTACGTGCTAGTTTAAGCATACTTACTCGATATAAAAGTCGTATAAACATATAAAAGAGCATGCGCTTGTGACTTCCTTGTTGGAACTTTTTCGACAAACTGCCAGGATAAAGTAAATGATGGTTGGAAACAAAAATCTTGGTATATTTATGGTAGAAGTTTATGTTGAATGCAGTGTTTCTTGTTTGCACACATCATCAGCCTATGATAGTCCACTGCTGGACGTACGCATCTCCTATTAACTATGCGTATAGATGCATTAGGAGGTAAATGCCCATAATCGCCACGCTGGGCAAGCGATTATAGGAATTTATATCCTAATGCGTCCATACGCATAGTTAATAGGAGAGATCTACTTTCAGCGTGGACTGATAGAGACTGATGATTTGTTGTGACGCAAAGAGATGTCCTTACTGGAATTCGAAGCTTGGACCTCCAGCTTCGCAGGCTGAGCCAAAACCACTAGGCTATTGGGTTGATATAACAAGGAACGCGTGTTCATAACACGTGTTAAATCCTTTCTTAAAGAATAGGAAAAAGCAGTTTAAACTTCGCTACGTGAACTCAAACTAAGTATAGTTTTATGAGTTTGCTGCAGAGCTGCAGAATAACTTTAGACGCTGCAATGTCTTAATTTTTTACAACACTGCTTTTGGTAGAAAAAAACTATAACCATACCGTAGTAATCGTGAAAACACAAATCAAATTATTTATTAACTAAATACCTATTTTGATTTGTACTTTTATTTTTTCCCCAGTAGTCACACTACTTAATTAATACTATATATAAAAAAGTATGTAAATTATAAATATTGGATGTCATATACCAAAGAAAAAACTACCAAGATCATCAACGTCCGAGGTGGGAATCGAACCCACGTGCTCAGCTTTTGCGGCCGAGCGGTGCAGGCATCAGGTTTTTTTTCATCTTGGTCGTTTTTTCTTTGGTATATAACATCCAATATTTATAATTTATAACCATACCATTAAATAATTTCAATACTATCATCATTTCAGGTTTATACGTCGCGATGAAAATAACACGAAAGATATTTCAAAGGCCCCTGTATTTTTCAATAAAATACTGTATCTTACGGATCTGTTTTCCAAAACTGACTAAGCCTGCAAGTACAAAACCTAGTCCATCTAGTCAAATTAGTATCGTACATCAAAATATAAACAGGCTCGTTAATAAAACTTTCAGAATTGAATCGGAGCTCCAGACTAGGGATCAGCCGGTACTTGTATTGTGCTTCACGGAACACTGGCTCGACCCTAACCAAATATCATCTGTGAACATAATCAACTACCAACTACGTGCCAAGTTCTGTCGATCCTCATATATGGGAGGAGGATCTTGCATCTATGTGGAGCCCGCATCCCGATCTTCGATTGAATCTTTCACATCTTTAAAGGCGATAAGACCGCCTGTTGTCTACCACTGTTTTAGTTTCTTTTTCTTTTGTCTGTAGTTTTATTTGTTTATTTTCTGGTGAACAATAAAGAGTATTTATTATTATGTTTGTATCTCTCTTTGATCACGGGCCTATAAATCCCGGTCTTTTGATAGGCTTGCGCGGGGATACAGATCCAACACGTAGAGGCCCTTTGGAGAAATTTGCTGTGTTTTACACCTGCTGCAACCCATTCACGGGCACAAAAATAGATATCCGTGAACCGGTCCCAGCAGGCATATAGAGGCTATTGGAGATTATATGGAAAAGACTAGTGGGTTATGGTGATGAAGGTTGGATGGATAAGAGATGGAACTATAGAAAAGAGGTCCGGACACCTGCCATAACAATGATTTCTCTTTGCTATCGAGGCAGGCGGTGACTTGCCGCCGACTAGATGGGCCCCCGTAAATGCCGTCACAAGAGACAGCCAGGGGCAACACCGGTGTAGGCGGCTCAGGAGTGTAGAGAGGTGTACACCGCTTTCTGCGCAGTGGCTTGACGGCCGCTGCACCAACTCGCGACTTACGCAAATTTACACTTCCACCCCTGGAGCGTATAGCTCTGACGACTCCTCTCTGGACGGCCAGTTAAGGCAAGCCAGAGCTGAGAGTCCTACGGGTCCCCTTGGGGCTCCACTCCGACCGACGAAGACACGCCGGAGGCGGGGACCCTGACCGACTCTCGGGAGCACTCGGGTCCGTGGGGTCGTTACTCCCCAACAGCTCGCCACAAGCTGCCCTGCGGCCTTATTATTATTATTATTATTATCTTTCCGTTTTTTACATGTAAAATACACACATACGACAATTATACATTATACGACAATTATTTTTCGCATTATTATATTACACAGCGTGTGTATTTAATACGGGCGAATATTTTAATGGCGTTTACTAACGGACCTAGGGAACCTGTTTACATAAAAGTCTTTACGAAATTAAAGTTTTAATATTGAGTACGCAATGTATTGCTTCCACTGGTAGCCACATTAGTTAACGTAGACATAAGCATCTAAACGCCATACAAATGGCATGTCAGTTGGACGGCATACATTGCTGCTAGGTTGCACTTTAGAAAAATCATTACTCCTAATTATTAACAAAACTGATTATCTTATACCATTCGTCGGATCAGATATTATAGCGGGATTAATTATTCGCCGGTATAAAATACACACGCTGTATTATCAGTTAGCTAAAAAGGTTGATATTATCAAATGACGAAATACTTATAAATTTCAATCATTATGGTCTATGTGACGTGAACGTAAAGTGTAGTCTATTTGCGTCCAAGGCAGACAAACCAGTTGTTTATTTTTTTCAAAAGTTACATGTATTGTATAATTTATAGATAGCAAAGATTCGAAACTCTTAGTTATTAGTTATCGATGATGGATCGCATCCGGAACACTACGATGCGATCCAAAACATGCATAGCGGACGTAGGTGAAAATACTGCCAGGCTAAAGAAGGGTCGCCGTTCCATTCCACCCTGTATAATCAGCAACGTGTTCTGAAGAAAACGATGAATTGTCGTAGTATAAAAACTCAGCCAGATTCGCCTACTGACCATGTTATCTTCAATTTGCCCTATACAGGGTGAAATCAGAATCATGCTATGTATATTCTAAAATATACAAGCAATAGGGAAATATTTTTTGCCCTCCTTGTACAATATTATGGTATACCGCGTATTCAACAATGTGACTTATATACACGTACAAATAAATTGACAATTGAAAATCCTAATTCCTAAAGAGTTCTGAAAAATCACTAACTAGAACAATACAGTACAATAACTTTCTATTGCACCTCAAAGACAAATACAGAACAAAAATTAATATTACATGTTTGAAAGAGGCAAACGAAATACAGCCTTATCGCTTGAACCACCCTAATTAATTCCAAAACGTTCGTTATTAATAGTCCCGTGCTTTTAGTAATTAGAGTTAGATTTTATAACTGAAATCAGATAAATTATAAATATTCGATTTCAAATACCAAAGAAAAAAGACGAGGATCACCAACTTCCGAAGTGGGAATCGGACCCACGTACTCAGCTTTCGCGGCTGATGCCTGTACCGCTCTGCCATTCGGTCTTACAGAGGTACAGGCAACAGCCGCGAAAGCTGAGTATGCAGGTTCGATTCCCACCTCGGACGTTGGTAATAATGGTATTCTTCGTTTTATATGTTTGGTATATTATGACACCTAATCTTTTTAATTTGTATACTATTAATTAGTGTGTACTGTAAAAAAATAATGTTATTTGTTTTCACAAAAACATCTAAAATCAATACCTAATTATAATTTTATACGCATTTTTTGTAGATCACCATTTATATCACTATAAATTTTTTACCCTGTATACCTCAAATCGCCTAAGACGAATGTATTCTAAAAGGTCCCGGTTTGAGTTAGGTCGCCGGACCTCAGATATGTCGGCTCGGTAATGGGATTTTTTATCTTAGAGAAATACCCGAAGGTACAGTCGAAGGCAAAGTAAAGTGTGTATAAAAATGCTTAAAAATATGCCCCAGTGCACTTTAATTCTGTGTAATAAGAACGTCGTAACATTATAAGAGGATTCTTTCGATACGTATTTTTGCACTTTAATGTACCAAGGGATGTAATTTTATTCTTATTTTATCAGTGTAGAATGTAGATTATGCTCAGTGTAGGGTTTTGTAGTTATTCTAAAACGGCTGAACCGATTACCTATGTTCGAAATAGTTTTAATTTAAAGTATTAATTATTTTATTCATATTTTTTGGACACCTACGGATCAAAAGTTAGAGGGGACATTTTTTTACTTCTGCAATGGTTATTTTCGAAAATATTGATTAAGAAAACAAGTTTCTTTCGGGGCCCTTATTTTTTTTGAAGGGCCAAACCGAGATATCCCACACTATAGGATTACAACATAATGAAAAAATCATCCTCACTTAACTACTAGGGGTACCCTAACTTTTATTTATACATTATTATTATACCACTTTGTTAACTTGATTGATATATATTGTATACCTGTACCAAATTGCAAATTTCTAGTACTTACGGCCACTGACTGAGCTATGCTGCGGACAGACGGACATGATGAAACTATAAGGGTTCCTAGTTTACTACGGAACCCTAAAAATGATGTTCCATTAGATTTCTATCTTACAATACCTTTTTTTTCTCGAATAGGATATCGGTCCCGTAGTAAAAATTCCTCAATATGACCTCAAAATTAACACTCTAAGGTTGGTGAATACAAAAGCATCCTCCAGCCTTACTTTTTAGAATGGCTGTTCTCTGTAATAACAAATAGCTTGCAGAAGTAATTCAGATTGACGTCGAAATGGAGCGTAACCGGATTCTTTCAAGCGAAGCCATTTGTAGTTCGCTTTGAAAAATGTTATTGCTGGTAGTGTTGAAACAATTTTAATGCAACAAAATCAAATAATTGCTATAATAGTTTCATTTTTTGGATTAAAATAAATGTTGTACAATAAATAAATACATATACTGGGATGTTTAAAATCACCGCCCGAAATTTATGGACAAAAGGACATTTTAAACATAGCTTGCTATTTGTATATCTGACGATAAAATTAGTTGTTGTTTGGATGCGATGATAAAATCAGTCAAATTCCAATACAATTGAAC